>CM061351.1:30913021-31100521 GCA_030867105.1 Liasis olivaceus | reverse complement strand
TTATCAGCCAAAAAAATAATTACTAGAGGTGCTTGATTGAATTGGTATGCATGAAATAGATTATGGAGCAGTTTGTTTGTGTCAAGTCCCTGCACTTTATGTGGAGGGGGAGGGCTGGCCATATTATCATGCCATGGAAAATGATGCCATATCCTTGGTTCAGGACCTTCAAAACCCAGCCATGTCTACACTTTCTGAAATTAAAACTCTAGCAGCATTAAAGCACAGTCATGTGTCAATATGAGTCATCAAGGATTTTTTTTTTTTTTAGGAGACATTAAAAACACACTTCAGTTTTAAAAGTGAACAACCAAATCCCATCCAATTATCCCCCAGGATGTACTGAAAGATTGCTATTGTGTGGCTGAGGGCAAAGTGTAATCTCTTTAATACCAGAACGGCCATCAGCCACATATTTTGGCAATGTGTTAATAGCTAAGCTGAGGATTATCATGTGATATTCCTTTCCTTAGCTGCCAACTTTATTTATATGAATCCTATAGTGATGTTTTTCCCAAGGATTTCTTGATCTTAAATGAAAAGTTAGTAAATAAGAAAGCAATTCATTTTTATAAATTTGGCAAGGACAAAACAAGTAGAATGTTGGGAACTTGTTTTATATTATCTGATTCTTCCATTAACGCTCCATGTCTGCTCTGGCACCAACAGAATTTAGATACTCATTTGCTCTATATAATAGCTCTAAAACAACTATTGGGTTTTAGAATGAAACACAATAGAGTGAAAAGAATAAAAAAGGGGGAAATATTAATAGAAGATTCCATTAATGCAGAAGACTTTGATGGATAAAATTTCAAAGCTCATGTAAACTTCTTTTAATATTTTTTATTCTTCTACTTTATTAATTTTGATTTTGAATGAGATCAACTTCTTAAAGATATACTAAGAATGCAACTCAGTCTGAATGCAGGGCTGACACAAGGCAATTTTCCATGTGAGATGAATGTCAAGATGGTGGTGACCACCTCATCTCAGGCACAGAAACTGATAGGACTGGCAGCTGAAACTTACTTCAACACTTCCTGTGAAATAACTGGCTGGTCTAGGGAAACCAGGGACTTGTTGTGTAGCCTACAGAGCTCTGTCCTCCAATATTAGGAATGTAAATAAACAGATAACAGTTCCCAAAGCTTAGAACACATTCAAATTTAACACCAGCTACACATATTTTTAAGCATTCAGATGAGGTTCAATTCTCACTCCTCTACCAACAAATTGGCTGGCAGAGAGAGCTCTGTTCTTGCTTTCCACTCAGGAAGAGAATAAATGTGATGGTGAGGGTGCCCAAGGCTCCTTCAAATCTGGCTCATTGTTGCAATCAGAAAGTTCAAGAGTTTCTCAGCAAGAAGGCTATTGCCATGGCTCTCCAGGATATTCTGTCTGAAAGACCTCACTCTGCAAAATGGCAGGACTGGCTAAACTGTGCAATCTTACAAACTCAAATCTGAAAGTAGCACTATTAAAAACACAAAAACATGATATCTATATACAAAGAGACGGTTACAATAGAAAACCGTGTTATGGTATCTAGTGGCATTTTAGGTGTGTGTCAGTGTACTGCATGAACCTCCTGGTCAGTGGGATGCTGGTCAACAATATATTTGTTGCAAGATGGTTTCTAGATAAGAGATGCTAGCTTGTAGAGAACAGCGTGAAGATATTTGGTGTAAAACTGGGCTTTGGCTGCACTTGTGAAATTCTGCCCCAAATGTGCCACAATGGACCAGTACTGTCCTTCCTGTTTACAGGGAAAGCTGCATATGGCACAGGTAGAGCTTGGGCTGGTAAATGTGGTAGATATTCATGTTTTCCATATCTTATTAAAAAATGAAAGCCTTTGCTTGACCAAAGCCTTTCTGGGTGGTAAAGATCATTATCCATGGGACAATCTAATTTCAGTTATGGCACATGGAAGACTGCAAACTGGAATATAAGAAGAGTAAATGGTAAGAGCATTAATTAATGAAAGATAAAGAGATATGAAGGGGACGCGGTGGCGCAGCGGCTTAATGACGCTGAAAGTTGCCGGCCAGAAATGGCTGACGCTTCAGCGGTTCGAGTCCAGCCTTCGTGTTAACAGGGTGAGCTCCTGTTTCCTCCCCAGCTCCTGTCAACCCAACAGGTCGAAAACTCATGTGAGTAGATAAATGGGTACTCTCACTCCGGTGGGAGGAAAAATGCTGGCAGTGCCTTGCACAGAGAGACGGGACCAGTTGCCGGTAAGCGTGAAACCGCGCTCGCCCGAAAAGGGTGTGAAGCAACGGAAATCCCGCCTCCTGCGCTCGCCAGCTGGGCTATGCTCTAGGAAGGAGGCTCTGGCAAACCACTTCCGAAAAACAATTGCCTTGAAAACTGCAAGGATTCGTCCAGGCAGTCACTGCAGGGTCAGTAATGACTGAGCGCAGACAAAAAAAAAAAAAGAGAGAGATGTTGTGCATTTATGAAACTAAGAAAAAGGAAAAGAATGAAACAGATCTAAATGTAGTCTGATTTTGGGGGGATGAATACATGCAGGGAAGTAGATTTAATTATGAATGAAAATGCTAAAACGATATGTCAAAAAATATGAATTGATTGTTGTAGGAATTCATAGGTTAGTGACAGCTGCAAGTTACACTCCAGTAAATGATGATAATAGAAAGAACAAGTCATGAGTTTTGGCAAAAACTGTAGAAGAATCTGCATCACTGCAATCCAGAGGGGGGGAAATATTTTGTTAAGTGAAGTGTATGTGAGGGTTGAAACAAAGTAAGATAATATAAAAAGTGGGCCATTTGAAGAGCTAAGAATATTTAAGGTTAGTGATTGTTCAGTATCTGCTCAAAGGTCTGTTTGTTTTGAATGCATGGTTCAAGCATAAATCTATTAATGTGTATACATAGAATGAACTGAAAAACATTATTAATTTATTATGAGAGGCTAAGATTACTAGTGAAAGACCCAAGAATGACAAGCTGATTGAGGAATATCATATTATTGACTGCATCAAGACTGGACTTTGGGGGAATAATGGACATGGAAGAAAAAGAAACAAAAAACAAACAAACCCCACAAACAAAACAAAACTCTAAAGTAAAAGTGGAACAAGCCCTTTCTTTTCCTGAAAAGTAATAGTCAATAATAGTAATAGATATAAGGAAGCTGCTTGGAACAAAGTAAAAAGTGTTATGTTGCAGAATTTCCAATGAAGACCACAGTGTTTCTTCACGGGAAATATGAAAAAAGATGGTCGCTGCAACGATGAGAAGAAAGAGACTATGGATAGAGAAAAAAATGCGTACACAAGAGTACACCAAAAAATGAGGATGAGAGAAAGATATTGTATATTAGCTCTATATAGAGAAAAAAAGAGTAACAAAGAAAACAGTCATAGAGAGCAAGGGGTGGTTAAGATTACAAGAGGCAGAGCAAAAGCAAAGTGATTTCGATAGGAAAAAAAGTTGGAAGTGGGTGAAAATGGCTAAACAAGGACCCTTTAGCAGAATGAGTAGAATTAAAAAGAAAAGTGATGAAATAATTTGGGATAAAACTGATATGAAGAATGAGATGTTTGCCTTTAGATGATATGTCAAACAGCAGAACTGAAATGAATGCTATAAGAATTAATGTCCAAGGGATAAATGATAAAGAGAAAGTCATAAATGCTTTGAGAATATGGAAAAATGCTAAGGATGCATGTGTAGATGCTACTGTGAAGAAATGTTAAAATACAGTTTAGTTTGCTTATGGAGTGGCTGCGCCACTTGTTTAATGTGTGTGTAAAGACTACAGCTATGCCTGATGATTGGAAGAATGATATGGTTGTTCTTCTATACAGAGGAAAATAACAAGAGTGAATGAAGAAACAAAAGGAGGATTAGTTTGTTAAGCGAATCTGGGAATTGTTTGGGATAATTCTGACTGAAAGATGACAATGAGCAAAACTTGGGAAGTTCAGTGTAGCTTTATGCCAGGCAGCAAATGTGCAGACCAGACTTTTGCTCTTTAGCAGGTCACTGACAAATACATGACCATGTGAAAGTTCATTGTGTGTTTGATGATTTAGAGCAAGTATATTATAAAAGGAATTGGCTTGAATTATGGAATGTTTTGCATTAATATAGAGGTGAAAGTTGGTTGCTGAAAATGACTGGTATGTGATGGAAATAAAACATGCTTGAAAATAAATAGAATGTTTCACAAATGGTTGGGCACTGGAGAAGGAGTAAGTCAAGGATCGGTGGTGTCCCCTTGATTATTTAACCTATTTATGGATAAATGTACAAAGAATGTTCAAGATAATATTATGGGTTTGTGGTTGGGGATGTGAATGTATGTGTACTTTTCTACACAATCGATGGTTTGTTGTTGGCTGAGAATTTGAATGATTTGCAGTGAATAGTAAGTTCAGTGAGGAGTACTGATCTGAAAATTCATGTATAAATGAAAGTAGCTCATGATTGAAAAGAAAAAAGGAGTGAAGTTCTGCAGTTTATACATCCATAGCAAAACAAAAAGAAAGCCCCCAAAACAAAAACAGAGCAAGTAGATGAATCAGTATACCTTCACAGAATCTTTATTGAAGATGAGAAAATTGATAGAGAAATTTTAAGACATGTAAGTACTGAAGAAAGTTAGTGAGCAGTATGTAATCTGTTGCAAAGAACGAACGTTCATTGAAAGAAGCAAAATATGGCTGTGTAAAAGTGTTCTGCCCATTTTGATATATGGAAGTGAGGGTTAGGCATATCTGTTGAAACATATAGTTGTATGTTGTGGGGATGCCTCAGTTAAGACCTTTGGTGGTAAAACAAGAAGAGATAGGGTCAAGAATGAATAGGTAATGAATGAATATATAAAGGAAAAATGAATGGGTCAAGAAGAAGGGTGAGACTGAAAAAGTGTGATTGGGTTAATGAGATTCTCAAAAAGAGAGAAGAGAATTTTAAAGAGCAAAAGGCAATGTGTAAATTGGAGTATATATGTAGGGAAACAAGGATGGTGTGGAAAAATGGAACGGTATGGAGAGGAATAGTGAATAATACTGATGTAAATTAGATTTAGACTCATTTCCTTTTCTCCTTTTCTTTGATTGACTGTTTCTTACTCTTTTTTTCTTTGCTTGGTATATCACTGCTTACCTTGAAAGGAAATATTGTGATGAATATGTATGTATGTATATATGACTTCTGAGCTGAAATGAACCCGTAAATCCACTGTCAACAGTTTGTTTTTTCTGTAGTTGACAATCAGAGTAGTCAATACTGAGCTATATGGACTAATACTCTGACATTAGTACAAAGGCAATTCCTTTTGTTTCCTATGTAATAAAATTGTCCGTTTATTCTGGTCTTTCCAGTGTATTGGACTTCAAATTTCAGTTATAGGAGTTGAAGCCCAAAATATATGAAAGTATCAGAGCAGCAAAGTCTTTTAACTGCTTTACTTTTGTCATGCGGAATACTCCTGCCATGAGTGCTAGTGTTGGATAGGTACACACAGGTAATGGAGAGGGACACTAAATACAACACTTTTTGCATTCCTGGATTAGTTTCCCCATGTCAAGAACAGCAGATACCAGGGAGGAGATGTAAAGATAGTAAAGACGTAATTAAAGGTGCTCACATCTACCCCAGTGGATTTCACACAGTGAACTGGAATCAGAGAATGGTGAGGGCACGGCTGCTAATTGACCAGCAGCACTATACATAGAGTAAGTTTATGTATGCAGATTCCTCTTTTTGATTGCAGTGGAATTCTTTACTGCTTATTCTAATATCTTCCAGTTGGTGGCAATCAAGGCAATTGTCCTGTCATTTCCAGGGTCATCCTCTTTTCCCTTGCAAAGTAAACATTATATCCCTTATTTTCTAGTTATCCTGAGACACTGCAAGTTCTTCATGTATTGTTATTTATTTTATTTTACTAGGCTTATATACTACTCCAATTATTGACAGGCTTACAAGCCTACCATATCTAAACAGGATTAAAATTCCACCCCCAAATAAATATCAGACAGTAACATTAACAAATTAAGAACAAAATTTTCATATGCAGAATAATAATAAAAACTAATATGTTGAATGTGCATACATGAGTAATCTCTCAATTTATCTCTCTTTTAAAAGTATGCTGAAATAAACAGGTATTGATTGCTTTCCTTAATTCCAATAGTGTTAGGATAAGGGGGATGTGCTTACATAGAAGATGGGCAGAAACTGAGAAGGCACTCCTCCAAGATCACTGTAGATAACATTATTTAAGAAAAGGAACCTGGAGGGAGCCCACTCTTTTCCAATATAATTGGAAAGTCAGAAGTTTTGCACAGCAGATGGTCCCATAGCTATCCTGGTCTTGAGCCATGAAAATCTTTAAAGGTGACAACCAGTGACTTGAACCTGGAAGCAAAAAGGTAACCAGTGCAGCTCTCAAAGGAGAGATGGTACATGAGTGAACCCAGGCATGCCCATAATTAATTAAGCTGTGGCATTCTGGAACAGCTGTAGCTTATGCATGGTCTTCAAGGGCAGCCCCATAGAAAACACATTGAAGTAGTCCAAATGGGAGGTGACTAAGACACAAGGGGCTGTGAGAAGGGCCTCCTGCTCCAGAAGAGATCATAGTTGATATGCCAGATGAAGCTGTGCAAAGGTGCTTTAAGCAGGAGCTGTGAGTCCAGTACTAGTTTGTAATCAGGGAGAACAACTCCATCCAGAATCAAAGATGGAATGTCCTTTGAGTCAGGGAGTTTCTGAACCTACAAACACTCCATCTTTCTGGGATTGAGCCTGAGTTTCTTTTCTTCATCCAAAACTTAGATATGATTGCTAGAATTTTGACATTTGCCAGCTAAACTCTTATATGGTCCTTGTGTGAATGACATAACTGCCTTAAACTCATTAAGATTGTCTATGCATTGTTTGACATGCTCCTTTGTTATACTGATTTTGGCCTTTCCCCTCCTCTTTTGTCCATGCTGTTAATGCATCCCAGTTTTCATTCTTTCTAATGGCTGAAGTTCAATTTTCTTTTTCTCTCTCTCTTGGAGATCACTGGCTAACTTGCACTGGGTCAAAAGCCAATGACAACATGGAACAATGAGTGAATGTCCAGGTGAACCAGATCTGTCAGAAGCACATGTAACAAATGCTTCTTGCCACCTGTTCTTGAAACCTGATCTTAAGTTGATTTTTTGCCACTACTGACAGCAAGCCAGATGGCATTGGTGTTTGTAGTCAATGGCAGTTTGCCACCACAAGATAGATTGTTATCCTTGTCATCCAGTTTGACCTAGCTGGGTCCTTCAACTTTGTCTCAGTCTTTGCTTTTGCTTCTTCAGGGACAAAACAAAATGCTCATGTTTTGATCCAGTTGCCAGCATTTTATCTACATCCTATTTTTCCATGTTTCATGTCTTTTATAAAAAACATTCATTCAAGCTAAAAACAAAAGGGATCATTATTTATTTCTTAATAAAAGATTTTTTATTATGCATTTCCTAGACTTAGCTAACCAGAAAACAGTAAAGATAAGCAATTTACTTGAGAATTGTACTCAGTAATAATCTGCATAACATTAGTTTAAGCAAATAATAACAACAGCATGAACTAATAATAATATCAGCATGAGAAATTAAAACAGTTTCTTTCTTCCTTGTGATAAATTGCTTTATGAATTAATTTGTTTAATTATTTGCCTAAAATATAAATTATATGTGCAATATTTTTGACAGATGAATGCAAAATGTTTTAAATAATTCTATGATGGGGCAATCAAATTAGAAAGATATTATCTTCCATTAAATAATGTATTTATACAATTAAACCATTTGTTTATACATGTCCTAGGCTCATCATAAATAATATGAGATGGCTAGTAGCCAAGTTTGCTTGCAGGAACAAAAATCTGTGTGCCAGATGATAATGATGATGCTATTGAAATATAGGCAAACAAACTAGGATATTAATAATCTATTCTCTATCACCTCACTAGATGATCAATGGTGTCAGTTTTATGGAGGCTTGTAAGCAGAAGCACACACTATGGTCTCACAGGCAAACCTCTTCCTTTTTGTATTGATAGGGAAATTTATAGAATTATTTCTGAATATCATATCCATTCCTAGCTGTACTATCTCTGTAACATTTTACCAGTTTATAAAATAGCTTTATATTCTTACAGCTTGCATATTGTAACCAAAGCATGGATACTTGCTGATTTTTAACAAAACTGATTTTTCGTAACATTACTCTTCCTCAAGATATGTGCTGTATTTCATATTCATCAATAATGTAAAAAGCTTGGTTTGTTTTTTTTTACTCGTTTAAAGGTTAGGCCTTTTCGGAAAGCTTTCCAACCTATACTTTTTGTTTGCGCTCAGTAATCTGTCTGTGGCTTCAGCAAATATGACTGCATTAGTATTGGGTTCACTGACATGATTCTGATATATCAGGGAGAATACTTTTTTTAATACCCAGACGTGGATGATATAACAAGATTATGACCATTTCATATTATTTAGAACTATTTCTAAATGTTCACAAAGTACATTTAAGCTGTATAGAAATGTATATGCAAACAGTGTATCTCCATATAAATTTTTATTTTGATTAGTGTCTTGGAGAAAATCTATCTATGTGGTCACTAGCAGTCAAAAATGACTTTATGGCACATAATCAATCAATTAATTATATACAGTGGTACCTCGGTTCACGAACTTAATTCGTTCCACGACTCTGGTCGCGACCCAAAATGGTCGTGAACCGAATCAAATTTTCCCATAAGGTTCAATGTAAATACGGTTAATCTGTTCTGAACCATATGTTTTTTTTTTAAAAACCGCAAAAATTTGACACAAAGTAGAGTATGAAGAGAGAAAAAGCTAACCTTGCTCGACGCGACTCCCGGCGTGGAGGACAGGAAGGCAGGTGGGGAGGCGGTTACTGCTTGGAGGGAGAGTCCCCCTCCCTACAGGAAGCCGCAACCACGTGTCATGGGAGGGAAAATGGCCGCGGATCCTGTTTGTCACCCGATCCGACGTTTGTGAACGGAGGCAAATTTTTGTGGCCGGAGCTGTTCGTGAACCAAATTGTACCTGTGAACCGAGGTACCACTGTACTTATCAAGTTCAAATTTGCAAAAAGGATTCAGGGTACAATCTTCACTAAATTGATACATAATGAATGGTACCATTCCAACATGCAAACAAGATTGTGCTGTATCTTACTATATGAAGTTACAATGTTCACATTTGCCTACTCTAAACATGTGAATCAGACCAAACTCAGCAAATTTAATTCAGGATAAACTTAGGTCCAGTTCTGTCCAATCTAGTAAATAATTTGCCTCAACTTATCACTTCATACTAACTAGGGGAGGTCACATGACTGATTGCTTCTGGATTAACAACAACAACAATGCTGTAGAATCTCTAAACATAGATCACTGTGTACACACATCATGCCTATCATACTATCTCTTTCGAGATAATCAACAGTACACAAAGTGCAGAAAAGGAGGAATAATTAGTAAGGCAAAGATAAGAAAAAAAAAGATTATAAACACATTGACACCCGCAACCCAGCCATCTCTAACATCACCACAATCAAGGAGGCATCACATACCTTTGTCTACTAACACACTGTTTCCTGTACTCCACCAACTAGAAGATACAGGCAGTGTGCTGACACAATTAAAATATGCCCCAAAATCCAACCAAATAATCCTTTAAAGGAAGAATAAAACAGGATAATGAATGAAAGCAATCAATAATAATAAAAGAAACTTAAAGTCTGGTTTATTTGAATTTATACTGAGCATCAAACTACTATCGTGGGTTTCCTTATCTCAGGATTCTTTAGCCATTCAGAAGAACTGCTGCTGCTTCTCCTTCTCCTTCTCCTTCTCCTTCTCCTTCCCCTTCTCCTTCTCCTTCTCCTTCTCCTTCTCCTTCTCCTTCTCCTTCTCCTTCTCCTTCTCCTTCTCTTCTCCTTCTCCTTCAGGATGAAGAGGGAATCATCATGATCATCATGATCGGCATTAACAGTGGCTGCCAGGTAGTCTTGTTCTAGTGATATTTTAGTTTTCTAATTCATAGCAATGGGTTTGATAGCATTTGATTATTACTTTATTACAAGCCTCTTTGATATTTTTGGTGAAAATAAAAAGTGAGGTACAGAGAGAGAGAGAGAGAGAGAAAGAAAGAAAGAAAGAAAGAAAGAAAGAAAGAAAGAAAGAACAGATGCTTGAAGAAAAAAAGCAGTGCCAGAATTTACTTTAGGGTGAGCACTGGCATGGGTGGGGTTACTTTTTCCCTTGGAGAGCGTCATGCTGACCTGAAAGGTAGCTTAATCAGTGAAAACAATGAAAATAGAAACATTGAATGAGATGTGACTTAAGGGCATGTAACTTGACAAGTGCATTTTGACCAGGTAGGTGAATGATTAAAACATCAGGTGTTGTAACGGTATGTGGGAATGACCTTCAGAGACAGAAGAAAGAGCCACAGGCCAAGGGAATGGTCAGATAAGAGGCAGCTTAGTCTGCAGAAGGAATGTGGGTGTGGCAAACATCTCAGAAGGGACCCTTCCTAGTTTCTTGGGCTGTAAAGGCAACGGGGAAGAATGTACTTTCAGACTTGCAAGATTCTGTTAACATAACCTTACAATAAAGTAGAATTAGTTCATCTGGGCATGCTACCTCTCAAGGTTGACAGGTGTGCCAGACTCATTACAGACATGAATATCCTTACTCCAATATATGGTAAGGCCAAACAACATAGGAACTGCAAGAAGAGCATCATAGAGGCAGCAGGAACTCTCGGCAGGCTTCCAATTCAAACTGAGCGCTCATTATGGCAATTTATGGTAGGAAATCTGGCATATAGGCCCTTCTGCCCTGGTCTTTACATTCTGCACAGGAATCTTCAGATGATGCCTTGTTGATTGTACCCTGGTTTACTGATGCTCATTTAGCAATGGTATGGAGGAAAGCAGTAATATTTCTTAGTCTTTCCCTTGGTCATGCCAGGGCACCACTTTAAAGAGTAGTATTGCCAGGTATTCTTAATTATGGTAGTAGTGATATATTACTATTTTAATTTATAGTGATGGATTTGATAGGATTTGATTATTACTTTATTACAAGCCTCTTTGGGATTTTTGATTAGAATAAAAAGAGGTATATACCATTTCTTTAATAAATAAAAATGCTAAAATAAAGGACTCTTAGTACAAATTATACAGGCAGACAGTTGTAAAAGGGCTGCCTCAATAATATGCATCATAGCTGTGAGATATATTCCAAAATAATGGCTTCCTGTGGTTTTCGGAAGCAGTAAAATTCATTCTCATTTCTCTGATGTCTAACAGTGTAAAGAAAACTAATAATAATGCTAACAATAACAACAACCAAGACGATAAAATGACTCATTTAAAAGGTGATACGAATGAAATTTCCTTTTTATACCTTTTAGTTATATTCTGGATTTTTTTAAAACACTTCTATTTTTTCAAAATACATGAATTCTTTGTATGATTAATTGCATACTGCCAACTGTCCCAGACTGACTGAGATAGTCATGATTTGGATGGAAGGTGGTTATCCTAGAGAAAAAGCCTGCTGCAAGAGATCATCATGAGTTCTGGCTGGCATTTGGAACTTGCTTGGGAAAGGGAGGTGGATGTGGGCAGAGGGGGAGATAGGCAGCATTTGAGAGAATGCTCCTTACTTAGCTGGACACTCTGCTCGTCTGCTGCAGATACGCATGCAGTCATGTGGCACTCTGCGAGGAGCTCTCTTCTCACATGAATGGGGAAGAGTCATTGGATAAGAGAGAGAGAAAGCAATTAGAACAGTGTTGTCCAAACTTGGCCACTTTAAGATGAGTGGACTTCAACTCCCAGAATTCCCCAGCCAGCATGGCTGGCTGGGGAATTCTGGGAGTTGAAGTCCACTCATCTTAAAGTGGCCAAGTTTGGACAACACTGAATTAGAAAGTTGTAGTAGACAAAGTGCTGGCCATACAAACTGATAGGAGTTCAATGCAACCTGGAGTTTGGGGGGTTATCCATGAGCCAAAGGACTTTTGGGAAGGCCTGACAATAATGAAAACCAATGAAATCTGGGTTTTTTGTTCATTTTTTAAAAAATGGCTTTCTACTGTATAAAAGAGTATTTAATTTTCAAGATGAAAGTGTTTAAAGGAGAGAGTTTGGATCATCAGCAAGGACTGCCCTTGCTGATGATCCAAATCAGAGTGACAGTTTGAGGGTGTCAGTGCAAATAAACGTTTGATATAAACCATGAAAGTTGTTGGGGAAAAGATCTAATGGCAGACCAAGTTATCACAGGGAGAGAAATGGGGACAGCATGAGCAGGACCATTTTAAAAACACAAAGGAATGTAGTGTACAATATGCCTAAGCAGGAACTGCTTTGCACTGACTAACATTTACACTGATGGTGCCTTTAATTATCCATGTAAGAGGATGTATGGCTGCAGGCCAGCAATAATAGCTTAAGAGCAACCTTTACAGAGCCGAAACTTCACTACCCCCCTCTTTTGTCTTGAAAATCAAAGCTAGACAAAGGGCATCAGGAATATAATCTATGCCTCTTCTTGGGGCTTCTAAAATTGGTCACTGGAGACCCATTCCCCACTTTATAAGAATATTTTATAACCTGCTGACATCAGACTCACTGGGAATAATTGGGAGTTGTAGTCTAAAACATCAGGATGGCACCTAGTTGAGAAAGACTGCTATATTTTATTTATTTATTTAACAAATTTATATAGCCACCCACCTCACAAAATGTGATTCTGGGTGGCGTACAATACATAAAAAACAATAAACATCATAAAACACTAAGTAAAAACAGAAAAAAACCCTCAAGATAGCAAGAGAGATAACCATCACTTAACATCACACAACTATCTTGTGGGCTTACCATGGGACCCCCAAGGTTGATGGAAAAACCATGTCTTGAGGGCTTTCTGAAAGTCAAATAGGGATGGGGCTGATCTCACCTCAGGGGGAATGATCTTACTATTAGACTATTACAACCACAAGGCATCATCGGAGCAAACAAACCAACGAAAGCCCTCCAAACATCCTAGTAAACCAAAAGACCCAGTAGCCCAAGAATTAAAAATAGGACGCATCTACAACATATAGTTAAGGACTGTAACAGTCACTATGTAGGACAGACAGGCAGAAGACTAGCAGATCGCATCCATGAACACCAACTAGCAAACAGAAGACACAATGAAAACTCCTTAATCTCACAACACATGGACAGACTCAACCATAGTTTCAACTGGGAAACTGTGAGCATACTAGACCAAGCTAAATCCAAAAATGCTAGGGAATTCCTGGAAGCTTGGCACTTCTTCAGCCATCAACAGACACATAGAGATAAACCACATTTACACACCATTCAAAAGAGACAATAAGAAAGCTAAGAAGGAAACAAAAAGACTAGAACACATCCTTTCCAGCAACCTACATCTAAAGCAGGGATTAACACCAAACAAACAATCAAGCAGAAAATAATACTCTAATCAAGGAAATACCAAGGAGAAAACCACACCCCCATCATCAGTGGCAGGGCAAGCCACTATATAAAACAGGGAGCAAACCCCCACACTCACTAGCACTGATGATGTTACCTAGTCAGGTAATGAAACATCTACAATCAAATAACCAAGCTCAGAGAGGACCAAGGACTCCACAGTTCAACCCTGGGCTACATATATTCTCTTCTAAATGTATCACTGCCAAGCCCATGTTTGTACCCTTCCTCAGACTCTGGCTTCAGATCTTGATCAGGAACGTATCCTGGTTAACATCAACCACAATGGTGTAGAAATAATACCTAACATAATTAATCTGTCAGCCGAAGGATAAGGAACACTGGGGAAAGTCTGCATAGATCACATGATCTAATCTAAATGCTTTAACCCAGGTACAAAATTTCACTTTCATTGCCTTCTGTGTTGGGTTCATACCTTATATTAAGCCATAAATTGATTTAGTTTTTTGGCTTAATGTTAAATGTGAATTAAGCTAATGGGTTTTTTCCTTTGATAAACTGTATAACAGAATGTAGTTGTCATTATCTACCAGCCCCAATAATATATATAATAGTTATACATGTATACACATGCAACCAATTACATGTATAAGTGGGAGAATTATACAGTCCAATCTCAAGCAAGCAGGATAATGTCATTGTGCCACAGAAATAATTTGTATTTCATTCCTTGACTTAGTTGTTAGGAATCACAAAAGTTTATGTCATAATAAAATTATTAATCTTTATAATGTTATAAGACTACTGCTTTTATTAGGTTAGAATTTCAAGCCCTTCATTATTAAAAGTTATCACAAATATGATGAAATTTAGAAAACAATATTAATACATATGGGCAGGAACTAATTTTGATGGCACCATCAGTTCCAAGGCTGCTGAAGGGTTGTTTGTTTGTTTTTAATGGCAGATTTTGTCTTTGCATAGTAACACTTCAGACATCTGACCTACTGAATGCTGTGTCCTGGTGCTACTCTAATCAAAACATGTTAGCCACATGAATATTTGTGAAACATACAGATGACAGCTTCACTGTATGCATTCAGGATAAACTATCTCTTCAAATGAATGACATCAATGTAATCTCTCTGAATTCAGCAAACTATAAGTCATGTCAGGCTAGGTTCCACCAACTTTACAAGACTGTAAGACCCTAATCAATCTCACAGTCATGTTTTTAATCCCAAATGTTTAACCTTGCCCATTTACAATGTCATGCCTTGAAATTCACAGAGCAATATAGACGCATTTCCTTTCTTGAAAATTGACCTTAATAATTTTTGTGCTTGCTGACTAATAAAGAATGTTGCAGTTCAGACAAATTTCACACATTTCTTATATGAAATACTATTTGGTTGGCCAAGTGAAATCATAAGATAATGTAATTTCTGCTTTCACTCAAAATTTAAGAAAGTCATCTCATCTATTTAGATCATTAATAATACTACATCAATACTTCTCAAATAGCTGCACTATTCATCCAAAACCTTGGTCACTGCCTGGAATAAGAGGGTGGCTGAGGCTTTGGATTGGATTGCACCCATGTGACCTCTCCCTTCTTGGGGATCCTGGCACTCCCCGTAGTTTACAGAGGAGTTGAGACAGATGAAGAGAGAAAAGAGACATCTAGAGCAAGCACTCAGCAAGGGATGAACTCAACCAAACATGGGTTAAAGCCACCATTAAGGCCTACCTAGTGACAATAAGGTTGGTGAAGTGTCATTACTTCTCTGCTCTTATCTTCAGATAGCCGCCTCTCAGCCCTGTTTTGGGTGACATGAGCCCTTCTGAGTAAGGGGGTCTTGGAGAACCTCTTGCAGGGGTGTGCGGAGGAATTTGCTCAGCATCTATTGGACAAAGTTGCTTGAATTTGTTCTCATTTGGATGCTGACTTTGTTCCAGGCCTGGTGGAGATGCCTGGGGAGGAGTCTTGCCCTGTTATCTGGGAATGATTTGAACCTGTTGGATCTGAGGAAGTGGACAGGGTCCTTCGGGCTGTGAGCTCAGGCACCTGATCTTTAGATCCATGCCCCTTTTGGCTGGTTAAAGCGGCCTGGGGAGTGTCATGTGAGTGAGTTTTTGCCATGGTTAATTCTTCCTTGAGTGAGGGGGTTGTTCCTTCACTTCTTAAGGAGGCGTTGGTTCTTCCCCTCCTCAAGAAGCCATCCTTGGACCCCACTATACTGGACAATTTTCATCCAGTATCTAACCATCCCTTTTTGGGGAAGGTGATTGAGAAGATGGTTGTGTAGCAGCTTCAGAGGACCTTGGAAGAAGTGAATTATCTGGATCCCTTTCATTGGGATTCAGACGTCGGTATGGGATGGAAACAGCATTGATCATGCTTTTGGATGATCTCTGGTGAGGGTGGGATGGGGGCTGTGCATCCATCCTGGCCCTACTTGACTTCTCTGCAGCTTTTGATACCATCAAACATGGTATCCTTCTGGATTGACTCAGAGGATTGGAAGTGGGCTATGGTGCTGTGGTGGTTCACCTCCTTTCTCCAGGGCCAGTTCCGGTCAGTGGTAGTTGAGGAGGAGAGATCCTGTGGGGTGGTACAAGGTTTGGTACTCTCCTGTCTCCTATTTAACATCTACATGAGGCCGCTGGGTAAGCTCATCCATCACCAAGGGGTGAGGTATCATCAGTATGCTGATGATACCTAATTGTACATCTCTGCCCCTGGCGAATTAAGCAATGCTGTGACTGTCTTATCCCAGTGCCTGGAGTCTGTGAGGTTCTGGATGGGGTACAACAGGCTTCAGCTGAACCTTGGCAAGACTGAATGGCTTTGGGTTTGGGAGCCTTTTGATTCTAGGACTATGCCATTTTTGGTGCTGGATGGGGTGGCACTGTCCCAGACAGACCCAGTGTGCAACCTGTGGGTCCTCCTGGACTGACAATTCCTGCTCAAAGAGCAGGTGGCAGTCGTGTCTAGGAGGGCTTTTGCGCAGCTTCGTGCTGTGCGCCAATTGCACCCGTTCCTGGATTGGGGGTCTCTGCTCATTGTCACTTATGCCCTAGTCACTTCCCTTTTGGACTTCTGTAATGCACTCTGCATGGGGCTGCCCTTGAAGAGTACCTGGAAGCTTCAGCTGGTGCAAAATGCAGTAGCACGGGCAGTTATGTGTGCCCCTAGAACAGCACATGTCACACCTCTGCTCCACAGGCTGCATTGATTGCCAGTTTGCTTCCAGGTCCATTTCAAGGTGCTGTTTTTTACCTTTAAAGCCCTTCATGGCATGGGGCCAGGTTATCTGAGGCACTGACTCTCCCCAATTACATCTGCCTGTCCCATCAGATTTGGCAGAGAATGCTATGGATCCCGTCTTTCAGGGAATTATACTTGGTGGGTCCAAGGAGGTGGTCCTTCTCTGCCATGGCACCCAGCTTATGGAATCTTCTCCCTCCAGAAGTAAGGTTAGCTCCATCCCTCTTAACATTCCACGAATCCCTCAAGACCTGGTTATGCCATCAGGATTGGGGGTCCTAGGGAACCGGGAAGATCTTGTGATGGCTCCCTTACTATGGCTAACATCATCCTCTCTTGTTTGTGTACTTTTTATAGATTTTAATAATGAATGTTTTTTATATATTTATTGTTTTTTAATTAAGTGTTGTACACCTCCCAGAGTCACTTTTTTGTGACATGGGTAGCCATACAAATTTGATAAATAAATAAATAAATAAATAAATAAATAAATAATAATAATAATAAAAAATAACTTAAGAGAACATTCCATTGACCAAACGAGAAAGTTCTCTTAACCAGAATAGGATACAGAGAAGTGCAGCTCAAGAGCCTAGTCCCTATGACAACAGGAAAAAAGAGGCCTCTGGAGCTCTTGGGACACAAATAGGATCTCTGGAGATTGTATGCAGTTATTATATTAGCCAGGTATGCAGAAAAACAGTATGTTCCCTGAAGGCAATGCCTGACCTGTAGCAGTTGTTCCCTCATTTGAAAATACTTCTTTCTACATCATTCCAGAACAGATTTGCCTGAAAAACAATCTGTTATTCACATGGAGATTCTCCCAGTACAAAGGATGACATCTAACTCCCAGGGGTGTCTGGAGGTGGCGTTCAAAAGAGTCAAGGTGGGCACCATGACCACACGATCAAGGCCCACCTCATTTTTATATGAGTTCTAAAAGGGGCAGGACTTTGATCGTGGTGTCATGGCAGCCATCTTGACTATTTTCACTCCACCCCTGAACACTCCTGCTAGCTCCACTGCAGAACATGGGTCTTTCTCCACTGAAGGAAAATCTGCCATGGTCAAACAATAATTTAAAAGATATTTCTGTCAACAAAACAAAATGAATGTGTTGCATGCTGATGGGCTTATTAAATACAGTACGATTATTTATTTAATCTGAAGTTTCAGCAAACTGGCTGAATCCTCTCCAGATTTTTTTTATTCCCTATAAGCCCTGTGAAACAAGCATATATGCCTGTTGATTTATTTCATAAATTATAGCAATAGTACAGCCATAGCAGCAGTCAGGAGTTTGTTTCCCAGTGCTAAAGGATGTTGCCTCACATATTCACGCTGATGGGAAGAAGGCTAATGAGAAAAAGAGTGATTGTGACAAGCAATTATGTCACCTATGTGAATGGCTTAATTTGCTAAATTAGCCACTTCGATAATTATGACATCTCATTTGTCTTTTAATTCCATGAGCTCTGAAGTTTACCTTTGATTTTGTTCCTCCCCAGTCAGATAAGAGCCTTTGATAAGCCAAGGGCCTATTATGTGACTAGAAGAAGACGACGAAGAAAGGGGGGGGGGGGAGAACCCCCTGCATTTCAGTCTGATTGTGTCTGCTCATCTGCTTGAGCCAGAGCAAATAACACTCTTGACAAGTGCTCTCCAAACAGGGCTTTCACTCCTTCTGTGCACACTAACTATCCAAAACAAGAGGAGAGAAGTTTGCTAAGCAAATTAATAATGTAAACAAGGCTGTGAGGGGGAACTGTCTCGCCTGCTTAAGAGTGAAGGCAAACAAACTGTGCTGAAGGACTTTTCAAGCCATTTTCAACAGCCTTCTGCAAGCAGACAATTAGCATGTTAATTACATTCGCCTCTTACTCAATTAAAGCATTTCTAGGATTCACACAGCATCAGTGGCAATCTGCCTTGTTTTAATTATTTTGACTTAGTTTGTATTTATTATATCCAGAACACACACATGCAGAGTTGGGTCTAACTATTGAGAAAAAGAGAGGGGGGAGGAGGGAGATCATCTTTATTAATCTGACAAACATCTGATATCTGAAGTGGCAATATTTTTTTTTTTAAAATGACCCTCCATTGTGTGAGTGAAGATTCTGGAGTAAAAGAACTTCAGAGGAAGTAAAAAAAAAAATTGCTTCATGAATAAAGCTGAATGCTGAAAAATAACAAATAGCTAAGTATATAAAGGAAGTAGAATTATACTATGAAACTAGATAAAAAATAGAGCAGAAGAGCAGGGAAAGCTAAATCTGCTGCATTTCCAGCACTGGCCTGGGAAAAACATGAATTTCGATTCTGTTTCCTAAAATATGAACATGGTAAGAGTTTCTTCCTCTTCTTTACCAATGCTCAGGATGTTTGTCTTTTCAATGACATTTACTTTTGTGAATGGCCACTATCAACCACAGTGTTGTACTTTTAGAATTTCATTTCTTTTTGCGTTTCATCTAATGGAATAAATTCTAGTCCATGGGAAGCTTGTGCCCTAAGTCTCTGTTATTTTCTGCAACAAGTTGAATTGAGTTGCGCCATTGGAAATGTTGCTTGACTTGATAGAGACAGTGGGAAGGCTTAGGGCAATTAAAATAGACAAGACAGTTCCGTTCCATTTGAAAAACTAAACTACTGAGATTGGGCAAAAGGTAAAAACAATGGTGAACATGTTTTAAAAATATGCTAACAATCCATTCTTCTTCAAGAAAAATTCTGCATAATTGGAATGGCTATGTGTGCTTTTATGGTTAGAATTGATCCAATAAAACCCTGGCAATGAAGTGGGGTTGACACAATTTGGCAGGTGAAGAGCAAAAGAGATTATCTTTAAGAGTGCCTTAGCTAAGCCTTTTATCAAAGGTTCTGCAGCTTAATAATGCATACAATGAATTAATACATTATAATGAATTAATGAATTAAATGAATTAATACATTAAATGAATGAATGAATGCATTAAACAAAAATCAATGGAATTGTATTATCAACCTCTCCCCCCCCCCCCGTCCATTTACTAAATTACATAGTCATAAAGAGATAACTAAGAAATTGAATTGAAATGCATCACAGGAGATTTTTAGAAGAAACAGATTGAGCTTGTCAAAAAAAGAAAAAGAAAAAGAAAAAAAGAAAAACCTCGAAATGAATTATGTTTCTCAAAACTTTGTACCTGTTGGGTAGAAGCACACTGATTTTAGTATACTGAAATAAGCATCCAAGCCATTCCTGGCAATCAGAATCAAAAGGGAAAATGGAGGAAAGAGGACTTTTGATATGATGGATTTAGAGCACAGATGTGGGTTTATCAAAATTCAACATAAAAGGCTATGAATAGTCCTTAGATAGGATAAGGGCAAAACTTTTAGCAGAAATTTAAGTTATAAAGCAAAAACAGCATAAGGGCATCAAGCCTGTTGGTGATCTGTTTGTGCAGTTGTAATCTTCCATTTCCCCCATCTCCAGTATAAAAATATCTTAATTAGTGTCTTAACAAAAGGGATATCAAGTTCACGTTTGAAGTGATAGATAAGGAGGAGGAAGAGGAGGAAAAAATTACGATTTTTCCATTTGCTCTATTTTGTAGAGTGCTATATACTCTAGGTTCCCAGACAAACTCAAGAGTTTTACCACTTCTCTATATCAGCCTCTTACCAAGCACACTGGTACTGCCAAGGTTGAGAGCATCTTAAGGCTATGGGTATGGCAATTGCATCTAGGGTTCCTGAAACCTTGTGGGACCTTGACTTTTCACTCAATGGTTTGTAGCTCCATCTCATGTTTTCTACTGGCAAAAAATTTTGGCTGGGCCTTAGGCCATGAGGCCTTAGACAGAGATCAGTCATTGTTAGATCAGCAAGTCTAGCAGGAATCTCGCTGACAACCTAGTATGGGTGCAAGTAAATGTGCTCTCTGTAGAACAAAACAAAACACCTTACATTTTACTACACTAGAAACCCAAATCAGTATAAAATTCCACTTTGGTAAAATTTGATTTCATTCCTCTTTGTCACATACCACATATGTATACTAGTACTACAGTCTACATTTTAGCAAGTTTGATTATAATAGCAGAATCCAACTGAATCTTGAATTGAATGTTAGAATGGAAGAGGCATTCTGTTCCAGGTGCTTCAACTTGGAGTCCTCCAAAGGACTGGGAATACAAATTCCCTAATGGGTATAGTGATATGCTACATCTTGAAGGCTCCAGAGCTGAAGAAGACTGCACTAGTTACTTCCAATCTTTCTGCATGTTTAATCTCTTTCTTTTCCTGAAGGGATGGATTAAACAGCTGGAGTCTCATAAGAGGCCGGATTGATTGCTGAAGAGCCCAGATGGCAAACTTGACAAAACACTGCTTGCTGGCAGATGTGTAGCTGCTGTGAGAATATTTATTTATTTATTTGTTTGTTTGTTTGTTTGTTGCTATTCCCTCAGCTGATATCTTCACAAAGAACTTCTTGGCTATGCTCCATTTGAACAACCTTGTCACTTAACAGGGTCACTTTAGTCTCAAAGTACATTGCATAGTTATGATCATAACAAAGAAATTGCCAAGCAATATTTAGTTTGGATATCATGAAAAACTCAGGCTGTTGAATCTTCATAGAATGTTTTGACTGAAGTGCTCCAGCAAAAAGTATTTTTCTGTAAGATAGTCTGCCATGAGGCTGGATGTATTTATTCAAGTCTGATTAAATAAGACAGCCTGAGATGCAAAAAGTGAGGTAAACTTCAAAGTATTCAAACTCTGAAAAACAGATGTATTTAAATATAACAAATTCTAATATACTGTACATGTAACTTGAGCAATGGGATCATTGAGAGAATACAGGGGAATGTACAAACATTGCAGCTATGTGTTGAAAATCTATTGCATAAATAGTTGAGTGTTATATTAAACAGTTAACACTGAGAATGAAAATGTCCAGTTGGTCATAAATATTCTAAAGGAACCTATAGGTTGGGGATGGGGAAATGATAGAGAAATGAGAAAATCCGACTTATATTTTATAATAAAGAGTTAGATCTTGATTTAGGATGCAAAAATGTACTGGATCTTCTGCCAATTGAAATCTCTTTTGGATAAAATTCATTTTTGTTGGCTGGCCTCACTTTGTGCTCCAGAGATCTGCTAGTGGAGCAGAGAAATATGCCAATGGAAGAATCAGAAAAGGGACAGAACAAGAGAGAAGCCAAGTTATACCAGGTATAAATTCAGCATCCAGACTGAGAACCACAGAATATCAGCACCAATTTACATCTGGCTGAAGGTAGTCCTAGGTAACTTCCAATACTTTGAAACAAAACAATTCTCTCCTTAGTAGGCTTCAAGAAGGTTGGAAGCCACCTGTATATTTATATATATATTGTGCTTTTGAGTCAGTCTTGACTCCTGGCGACTGCTTGGACAAGTCCCTGCAGTTTTTTTGGCAAGATTTCAGAACTGGTTTACCATTGCCTATTTCCTAGGGCTGAGAGATAGTGAGTGGCCCACGGTCACCCAGCTTCCTTCATGCCTAAGTCAGGATTAGAACTCATAGTCTCCGGGTTTCTAGCTTGATGCCTCAACCACTACACCAAACTGGCTGTCAATCAGCCACCTAATATTAGCTAAATTAGGGCTTGGCCATTTTGCCTGTTGGCTTTGGACTTTCTGTCAGAAATTTATTAATTTCTAATAATAATAATAATAATAATAATAATAATAATAATAATAATCTCTATTAAAATGGATAGTACTGTGGTAGAATGAACATGATGGTGCCTTGCCCAATACACTGATGACTATCAGTGATGTCACTGACAATGCTCAGCACATTAACAATCCTCTCTTCTGATGCTCAGTAGGGTGCAGTTACCATAGCAACCCTTTCCCTTCCTTCCCAGTTCTCCATTGCCCTTCCCATTTGAAAGAATAGGATACAGTTCAATTAGCCATGGCAAATCTACATCCCATGGATCTTCTTTAAGGGTGTCTTAATCTGAATACTGTTGTCTAATCCAGGTAGCCTAAATATATTAAAGAGTTTGACAATATTTGCAGATATCATGGTAGTTATCCTTTTAGCAGAGAGGATCCTTCCCATGTAAAAGAAGAGATAATTCCTATTTAAAGATTGCTTTAAAAAATGATAAACTAAAAATGCTATCATTCAGATCATTAAAGGTTGTAGCCCTACAAAAATCTGAGTGAAGGTACCCCTAAAATATTTTTATTGTAGGATTATCATTGAAGTGCTATATTATAATCCTGGATACATTATAGTCATGATTTTTAAAAAGGTTTTTTATATATATATTCAAAGTGTGCCTAGAATTGAAAAGGCTTCACAGATTCATTTTCTCTATAAATCAGTCAGGTTTCATTCATTTCACCCCTTCTTTTTGTAAACAGTTTATTTTACTTTATTTTTGTTGTAATTTCTTTATAAAAATGCATTTGCAGCTATTTATCCTTTATAAAAAGAGGGGGAGAACTAGCTTTCCAGAATAATTATTGTGCATGTGTGTATATTTGCACAAGTAGGAGTGAAAAGAAAGAATTGCTTGTTTCCATGATGTTCCTGGCAGCTTTATAATTTGTGACTGTGATACTATCAAGGTAAAGTATCTGTAAACTTGTACAGGCCATTTTCCCATTTTGCTTTCTAGGTTATCAACAATCTTGTCATTAAACTACCTGTAAGAGAGAACTAGTGAACATCTGTGCCACTAAATAGGTTTCTGCGGAGAAATGTTGGTCTGTATGTTATGCTAGGGTTTGTAAAAGTCCCTCACTACATTTCAGATGGAAACTTTAAGGCTTTGCCACATCCTGTTAAATAAATCAGACCGTATGCCTGTTTTAGGATGAAAGTCAAGGCTTAAGATATATTTGTATATGTAATTTAAGTAAAAAAATATCGCAAGAATATCCCAAGAGCACTGATGCTGTTACCTAATCGGGTAATGAAACATTTGCAAGGAAATATTCAAGTTCAGAGAACACCAAGGACTCCACAGTTCAACCCTGAGCTACATATATTCTCTTCTATATCCCAAGAATGCCTAAAAAAACCTTTTAGTAATATCATAACTTAATTTTACAAAGCTTTTTTCTCTTTCTATTCTCCCATTTTTCTATTCTCAGTTCTTGGACACATCAAAGGATATGATTTGCCTTATCCTTGCAGTACAGCCTTGATTTTAGGTTGATATCCAATTTAAAAAAGAACAAGAGAGCAGATGATTATGGAATAATATTGAGGTCCAAAAGAATTTTTCAGAGATAGTACCCCCTCTTCCAAATACTGTTTTGAAATATGATGATCCATTGGATTGCAATTCTGTTGAACGAAAAAGTTGTGCTGACTAGATATTTATCAGATTTCAAGACCACTCTGTTTCATCATCTACTATGCATTTCAGATTCCAAGGTGATCTTAAGTAGCATTTGGAAAAACACTTTGAAACTTTCTTCTTTCTTGCACATGAAGATGTAATTGGAGAAGCCAATGTAAATCAATGATTGTTTAGTTTTTTTTCAACCATCTGACAGTAAATGCCACATAAATTTTATATTCATAGCATAGCTTCATCAGTCTAAGACACATCACTACTTTCTTCAGCTTTGTTAATATCTATATATTGAGACTCTGCATTTGTAAAAACTGAACACAGTTCTATCCTACTCCAAATGGCCTTTGTTATGGAGATCCTTAATACCAATATTATATTTAATTCTGCGCAAGTGGGACAGTAATTTTAAAAAGTGATATCCTAAGCCCAATCATTTTTTTTTTAAAGAATTTCATTCCTCTCGCTTTAATTGCATATAAAGAATGATTTCCTCAGAAAGGCTTTGGCATCCCATGTTTTCCTGAAACTCACTTGAGTGACTGATAGAGCGATGAATAGTAAGCCAGGTAATGCCAAGTTATTAACAATGCTGATGAGGCTGTCATGCACGTCGTACAAAGGAGAAAACAAAAGAAAAATGCTGGCACTCTCACTGCCGAAATATCAGTTTAGTTAAAGGTTTCATGACAAACCATTTGTCTTTTACCCCTTATACCATGGCCCTGCCAAAAATGTTCAGATGTCTGCCAAAATGAAAATGTGGCAGAAAATGTAGCGACTTTTATACATGTCATTTGCAGAGGGGGGATGTGCCTGCTATAGTAGATATGGGGTGCTTTTTCTGTGTTTTTTATACATTCATAAGGGCTATTGCTATCGTATTGATAATAGTCGTCGTATTATTTTGCTTCTTCAGTACAAGGAAAAATGGTTAGTACAAGGAAAAATGACTTGTTTTCCATAGTCAACCATTTCCCAGTGCTTAAGTAGCATTCACGTTCTTTGTTTATTTCCACATTTGGGTCAGTTTCCTCCATGCCCCCAGTTATGATATTTATTTAGAATATTTTCTGTCATCCTCATCAACCCTCTAGAAGCTCTTAAGGCAATTTAGAAAAGAATGTTTTGAAAACAGTACCAAGAAAGGCAGACCAGTAAAATAGCGTGCATTTATTTTGGTAATTGTTCCAATATTTTTATATCTCACATTCCAATATTAAGAGGTATTCAAGCAAGGCAGTACACAGAAGAAAAGATGAAAAAGAGTAGTCTTAAGATCCTGCTTAGAAGTCATTCTATGGGGCAGGTGCTTCTGAAGGAAAGGCACATTGCCTTGATTTGAGCAACTGGCATAATGCAAGCAAACATGGAGAATCGTACCTCTTTCAAAAATCATAGACGTCTACAAGGCTGATACCCTCTAAACACAACTGTTGTTAAAGGACAGAAAGAAAGAGAATCATTGCAAAAGATGATTGGAGAATTACTTGTACATTGGGACCAGTCCAAAAAACAACAACAACCCAGTAGGCTAATAAAGGTGTGCCATAGATATTGGTTAAAATAGATAGGTAGATAAAATAAAATCTGGGTTCCTGCTTACTCTGTTAGAAATAGTGTTTAATCCCCAAATGAATTCTAGTCTTTGTGGTTACTTTTGTCAGGGATAATCACCACTTGGCAAGATCCCTGCAAAAACAGAAGTGTTAAGCTGAAAAGGCATTTTTTTCTGATCTTGACCCACTTCCTCTCTGATGTCAAGGAAAGCTCTGAGAAAGGCAGCTCATAGAACAGAAGGAAATCCTTATAATATCTGATTCGCCGGTACTTTAGAGATTAAAATTGTAAATAGCATCTTGAATTGTTCTTGAAAAGACTGGAAAATAGCTTAGTTGTTTTAAAAGTGGTACGTTCCATATAACTGGTCCCTGTCTATAATCTTCTAATCTTGAATCAAGTAAGTCAAAGTCATTTTGCCGTTCTGTGTAGCACAACTGCAAGGTATTTACTAGAACTAGGTTATCTCTAGTTTTGTATATATTACAATCACAGCTTGTTGGTATTACAGATCACTTTCTATTTTAAAAAATATTTCAGGACAACTGCAGGTCAACATTTACACCGTGCATGTTGGATCTGTCCTTGAGATTCTTGGGAAAGGATAAAGCTCTTACCCAGGCTTGAAACTTCGTTGTCATGATTCTCTTTTTGGGTTTGAAAAAATGCAGGAGTCTGCTTGGGAAAACCTCCAGAGTAACTTTTTAAAGAAAGCTGACCAACCCCCCTGTTTTGTAGGTATTTTGACACACTAGAATCAGAGCTTATTATCATATAAATGGAGTGTATTTTTAAAAAAGTATTAGTTGATTTTTTACCCTCTCTGCAGTAACCAAAACAGATTATCTAGATTTGCCAGATGCTCAGCATTTAATGGCAGGTCTTTATTTTAACAGTTCACCTACTATACTCATGTGCAATTGAACATATCTCCCATCTACTGTTTGTGCCAACTCTGTCTCCAGCAATTATCCTGTTCTAGGACTGCACTGCTGTCACTTGCCAACACAGTAAAATTTGCAGGTGGTAGCTATAAAGCACTGCTTCTTATGCATCTCTCTATAAGGCACCCTGTAGTGGTAACTGAATGTGATGGGCTCGAATATTGTTTGTAGTAAAGGCCATGGCAAAGGCATGGACAGAAGAAGGGCTGTTTCCATTTCCCATTGATCCAGATGACCGGCTGTACATATTTCATTTATACTGTTTTGTATGGAATGGACAACGGTGCTGCCACATACAAATATTGATAGTTAAACTACACATCCAATAGGATTAAGAAGTGGATTATTTTTTAAAAAGACATCATTTTCCAACCTGGTGCTGTCCAGGTGTGTTAGACTACAATACCCAGAATTCCAAGTTAACATCACTTGGCCCTAACGCAGAGGGAAGGTCACATGGGAAGGTGGAGGAGGAATGATCAGACCTTCAGGATAGTAACTAATACATGCTGCTTTGAAATTCAAAAAATTAAATGATTGTAGTTGTTTTTTTCTTGCTGGTACAGAATGGGATCGTTCATTTGATATAGTGCTGGCACACTGTCTTCTTAACTATTTGTAATTCTGTGAACAACTTTGGGGGATGTGTCAGCCATCTCCTCTGAGAAGCAGCAGCAAATATGACCACATTGCCCACCACCAAGGTGGGCAATGGGGTCATTTCCAAGGTTGGTCGGGTTATTTTGGCACCAGGAAAATCTCACAGATGCATCTCTGTTTCCCAGCATATTGGATAACTAACAATAATCTTGAGATTGGGTGCTGTAGAAATGTTTGCAATTTGAAAAAATAAATGGTGACTCTTAACATTTGCTGCCTGAAGCTGCTTTTTCACTGTAGCTACTGGTAATTAATTCAACTGCACTAAACTGATTTGCAACTTCACAGAGAAACTTCTCTACTCCCACATAATTCTAACCCTAGAAAAGTGCCATCTGTAGTACAGGTTAGCCCGTATTTTGTATCATACCCTAGACTGCTGATATATTGCTGCACACCCATTTCTTCACATACTCCTTTTTTCCTGTAATATAGTCCAGTCTTTCTCAAGCTGGTACCCTCCAGATGGATGGAAATTCAACGCCCACAATATCACACCCAGTATGGCCTGAGTATACTCAAAAGACTAGCAAAATAAGATTTATATTAACTTCTAGCTTGCTGTTTGCCAAGGGCTGGCTAAAGCTATACTGAACTAGCAACCCAGAGCTCAAAAGTGCCAAGATGCTTATTGCTACCCCAAATGACTTTGCAACTCTACCAAATTACCTTAAAATTATAATTTTTTTTCCAAAAAATAACCAAATGAAAGACCAACATGTTGTGAAAACTCCAGCAGTAGCATGAAAAACGAATTAAATTTTACATAAGGGTACCACAATTGTGTGTCATGCTTTAGGATGAGATAACTGAACTTTGGTGATCTTGTGAGATTTGGTAGGGGGAGGGTTGGCCTGAGCACTCATGCAAGAGAGCCAGCTTGGACATGGGGTCTGAAATGGATGCTAATTGCACTGGGAGCCTAATGGCTAATCTGACTCAGCCTCTGGTCAACCAGTCAGATAAACACAATATTATATTGTAATAATAGCTATCACACAATGCATATAATAAGGTATGTGATCATTGCTTTCTGGGCAGCATTGTTCATGATTACGTTTTGCTTTCTGTTATTCTAGCATTCCATTTTAAATCTTTAGTTCAGGTGGAATGTTTCCCCAATTAATAATGGTAAACACATAATGAACAGCAATCTACTTTGTGACTGGAAAGAAAGGTTTAATTTCTCAAGTTGCATTACAGAAAGCAATGACACCCCAGTGTACAATTTCAGGTATTTTAGAACCATTAAAATTGCTGTGATTTCTGGTTTAACCGGTTTATAGATTAGGCTACATATCATGACTTTATTTGCCAAAGTTTTTTTTTCCCCAAAGCCCTTCAAGTAAAAGAAGCATTTATTTTTGATTTAATTGCCCCAAACTGCAAATTCATATTTTGATAAGAAAAACAATATTACTGTCCATTCCTTAAGGCATTTATGGTGTAGCTATTTTGAATCATGTATGTACCTTACGTTGTGGGGGGAAATGGTGATCTATGCTAAACCTAATATTTAGGTTGGTCCCACCCACTAAAGACCATGTGCACAGTTTCTCCAGATATCCATCTGGTTCTAGCATATGAAGTAGCTTCTCTCAAAAGAAATAACAGTAATATGAAATCGGGTAACTAAAAATTTATCATGACATCCAAAACCTGCAGACCAAGAGGGCCAGCCTGGAGACTTTGCATACATAATTTTACAATTATTTTAAACAATTTACCAGCACATGATGTATACATGGCCAATAGATCTGAAAAAAACAATGTGATAACATTAATCATTTTAGCTCAGTGATGTTTTCTAAATTCTATTTTTATTGATGGGGAAAAAAGGGACATCCAACTCTTCCAGTCCAATTCAACCTTCTTACCTTTAATGCAGGCTTCTCTAACTGGATGCCTTCCAACGGATTGGAACTGCAGCCTCCAAGAGTGTCAGGCAAGGTGAACAGGGATTCTAGGAATTACATGGTCAACCCACGAGTTGCTTAACCCAAATATTAGAAGAAGTGCATACACACATTGCCAACTGTCCATTCTCCCTGATGTTCTGCCAAAGCCCTTCTCACGTTTTCCCATCAGAGCTGATAAAGATCATTTTTAAGGGTGATGACATTCTCAGCAATGAATTCCCATTTACAGAATATTCTCAGAGTTCTGTGTGATGGGCAAAACATTCTTTTTTTTGTGTGGAGTCCTTAGGGTTCTCTGAGCTTGGTTGTTTTGTTACCCAGCTAGGTAATATCTTCAGTGCTTGAAGGGAGTAGAGTTTGCTCTCTCTTTATATGCAGTAGTTTGCAGTTAACCCCACTCCCTTCTAGCACTGAAGATGTTACCTATCTGGGTAATGAAACATTTGCAAGAAAACAACCAAGCTCAGAGAACTCCAAGGACTCTACAGTTCAACCCTGAGCTACACAAATTCTCTTCTATTGATTCTTTTTTTAAATCTTAGGCATTCTCCAAACTCAGCAGGTGGCAGCATCCAATTGACACTGCCTGATCTTGAAAAAGCTTCTGTTATAAAAGGGGTATGCTCTTAAAGATGGGAATCTCTCTCTGTCTCTTCATGCTTTATAACATTGTTCTATTATATATACAGTAGGTATTGCTTTTCTATATTAGCAGTTGGCAGTACCTGGCTGACTTTGGACTCCAGTATCTCCCACAGCACGTATTCATGCTTTTTATAAAAGGAGATAAAAATTAAACAGGTTGATTGTTTCTAATGAATACTTTATGACAGTTCTGAGTTGAAGTTTGCCTTCCTCAGTACTTGAGGCATAGGACACATTCCATTTTAAGTGAGCAAACTTCTGTTCATACAAGAATACCTCTTCTTATTTCCCTTCCATCTGCATTCCCTTGCATGCCCTCAAATCTGCTCTGGAAGATTCTCCAATTTTCTGGAAAGAAGAAAACTTAGTGAAGAATGTTGTGGGTGCGGGCAGGGAGGAAAAAAAAAAATCTGTTCTGCCGGCAGATACCATTCTATTACTGGACAATTCAATTTCATGCCACCCATTTTGTCTATGGCGGAGGATTTCATATGTTGCTCTGAAACAGACTTCAAAAAATGCACAGACAGGTACAAAAGCTGTCTACCATTTGAATGAGACTTCTTCCTTTTCCTCAAGCTGTAGGATACGTTACACTAATTGTAGATTTATTGTAATAAGGGGTAAAAAAGAAGGAATGAGAGATTCTCTTCTGTTACCAAAACAAAAAACAAAAACCCCTCTTTTCAGAACTACAAGATTTGGCTTTTGGGAAACAAAGTGTTGCAGTGCATCCTGGGGGGATAACACCTACTTGCAATTTTCTCCTGATGTACTAGAGATAAATGGCACTGAATGCCGCAAAAAGGAATATTCAATAGTCCCAAAGGCTTTTTCTTCTCACATTATACAGGGGACAACTTATTAAACTGAAACACTTAATGAAAAGGAAAGAAAAAGCATAGTGCCTGGAAAGATTTTGTAAAATCAGAACCATCAATTTGTCCTTTATAACATGTCTTTTTTAAGAAGGCATTTATCCCCTTTTCAAAATACAACTTCTCAAATATTCCTTATAGTCAAACCACAGGCAAGTAATCTCAGCTCTGGAACAATTATTTTGCTGAATGTTAAATGTGAAGAATAAAGGAAAAGCTAATGTTGATGCTAATCCTAATTTGTGTTGAAAAGTATATCTGTGGTATCTGACGTTCCAAGACTGCTGTTTTTCAGATGGAAAATGGCCATGAAGTATTAACTCTAATACATAGAAATGTCATTCAGTGTTTGTACTGATCCTCTGACAAAGGAGATATTAAACAATTTTATTTAACTATTTCATAACTTTATGACTGCCCTTCAGAAAAATCTCCCAAGGCAGAATGTATTTATTTATATTTCATTTTAGCATTTCATATGGTCTTCCTCATTTAGTTGACAATAACAAAATTCATCTCAGAGACACTGACTGGTCCAAAGTGATCTCATAAATTGCAGAGCTGAGTCAGGATTTGAATTTGTGTCTCACTAGCATCCAGGTGGAGTCAAGAGAGGTAAGATGGCAGACATGGCATCATGATGCCAGCCCTATCCCTTTTGTATGTACATCAATGTTGCTGCTCATAAAAAGGGGGCAGGGCTGGCATTGTGACTCTGCATCTGCCATCTTGCCTGTTTTGACCCCACTTAAACACTGCTGCTAGTCCTAATCCAATCATTATACCATGTGTGACTCTAACATTATCTAATAGCTGTCACTCCAGCTTCTCCATATATACTGAATTTCTTGTAATGGATACTGTAAACATGTAAGGAAATTGGTCCTCATTTTCCTTTTAAAATAAGGAAATAGTATAGTAAATAAGGAAATAGTATAGTAAAACTATATAAAGCTACGTAACAGTCTTCTCTTATTAGTAAATTGTTTTCTCATTAATCAGATAGCGAAAAACAAGATAATTTTTAAAAAACATGAAGGTATACCAAAAAGTGAAGTATGCAGTATGGGAAACATTCTTACATTGTGCTAAGAAAGACAAGACTGTATAATCGTAAATATACATATATATATAAAAAAAAATTAAAATTCCCTCTCACCCCTATGGGTGGTATGTGTCTTCCTCAATCTCGGGTCCTCTACCAGAGGCCTGGGAGTTTGAGGGTTCTGCGCAGTATCTTAGCTGTTCCTAGCACTGCACTCTTCTGCACAGAGAGCTCTGATGGTGTTCCTGGGATCTGTTGGAGCCACTCTCCCAGCTTAGGAGTCATGGCCCCGAGTGCTCCTACCACCACTGGGACCACTTTGGCCTTGACTTTCCACATCCTCTCGATTTCCTCCTTCAGGCCCTGGTACTTCTCCAGCTTCTCATGCTCCTTCTTCCTGATGTTGCTGTCACTTGGCACTGCTACATCTATCACTACCACTGTCTTCTGGTCTTTGTCTACTACCACGATTTCTGGTTGATTAGCCAGTACCTGCCTGTCCGTCTGGATCTGGAAGTCCCACAGGATCTTAGCCCTGTTATTCTCCATGACCTTCTGTGGAATCTCCCATCTGGACTTGGGGGGGTCTAGCCCATAGACTGTGCAGATGTTCCTGTACACAATGCCGGCTACTTGGTTGTGCCGTTCAGTGTATGCTGTTCCTGCCTGCATCTTACACCCTGCCACTATGTGTTGGACTGTCTCTGAGGCCTCTTTGCACAATCTGCACCTTGGATCCTGTCTAGTGTGGTAGACCCCTGCTTCTATGGATCTGGTGCTTAGTGCCTGTTCTTGTGCTGCTATGATCAGTGCCTCAGTGCTGTCTTTTAGTCCGGCCCTTTCCAGCCACTGATAGGGTTTCCCAATGTAAGCCACCTCAGCTATCTGTCGATGGTACATCCTGTGCAGGGGCTTGTCTTGCCATGGTATTTCCTCCACTTGAACTTCCTCCCATGTCTGCTGCTGCCTGAGGCATTCTCTCAGCAGCTCATCTTTGGGTGCCATCTTACTGATGTACTCCTGGATACTCCGGGTTTCACCCAGGACAGTGGCTTTGACACTCATCAGACCCTGCCCACCCTCTTTGCAGCTGGTGTACAGTCTCTGGGTGTTGGACTTGGGGTGGAAACCTCCGTACATTGTGAGGAGCTTCCAGGTCTTCACATCGGCAGCCTCCATGTCTTCCTTTGGCCAGCTCACTATACTGGCAGGGTATCTGATGACTGGCAGGGCATACATGTTGATGGCATGGATCTTGTTCTTCCCATTGAGCTGGCTCTTCAGGACCTGTCTTATCCTTTGGTGGTACTTGGATGTTGCTGTCTTCCTTGCCTCCTCCTCATGGTTCCCGTGTGACTGTGGGACACCAAGGTATTTATAGCTGGTCTCTATGTCTGCTATGTGGCCCACTGGTAATTCCACTCCATCGGTCTTAAATACCTTCCCTCTCTTTACTATCATCCTGCCACACTTCTCCAGTCCGAATGACATCCCAATGTCCTCGCTGTAGATCCGTGTCAGGTGGATCAATGAGTTGATGTCTCGTTCACTCTTAGCATACAGCTTGATGTCATCCATGTAGAGGAGGTGGCTGATGGTGATTCCACTCTTGAAACTGTACCCATATCCAGACCTTGTGATTATCTGGCTGAGGGGGTTTAAGCCTATGCAGAACAGCAGTGGGGACAGTGCATCACCTTGGTCTATGCCGCACTTGATGGCCACTTGTGCGAGCTGTCTTGAGTTCACTTCCAGTGTTGTCTTCCACAGTCCCATTGAGTTCTTGAGGAAGGTCCTTAGTGTCCTGTTGACTTTGTATAGCGCCAGGCATTCACAGATCCATGTGTGCAGCATTGAGTCATAGGCTTTCCTGTAGTCAATCCAGGCTGTGCTCAGATTGGTCTGCCTAGACCTTGAATCTTGGGTGACTGCTCTATCTATGAGTAACTGGTGTTTTGAGCCTCTGGTGTTGTTCCCAATGCCCTTCTGAGCTGTGCTCATGTACTGGCCCATATGGTCTTGTAGCCTGGCAGCTAGGATGCCTGATAGAAGTTTCCATGTTGTGGGGAGGCAGGTTATTGGCCGGTAGTTGGATGGTGCTGTTCCTTTGTGAGGGTCTTTCATGATCAGCACTGTCCTTCCTTGTGTTAGCCAGTCTGGGTGGGAGCCTGCTGCTAGCAGTTGGTTCATCTGTGCTGCTAGGCGTTCATGCACTGCTGTTAGTTTCTTTAGCCAGTAGGTGTGGATCATGTCCAGGCCAGGTGCTGTCCAGCTTTTCATGTTCTTGACCCGCTGTTGGATGTCTGCTACTGTGATGGTGACTGGTTCCTGTTCTGGGAGATTGCTGTGGTCTGCTTTCAGGTCCTGCAGCCACTTTGCACTGGTGTTATGCATCTTCTCTTTCTCCCATATGTTCTTCCAGTACTGTTCAGTTTCCGCTGCTGGTGGCTCAGCTGATACTCTGTGGTTGCACTGCAGTTGGGAGTACACTTTGGATGGTTCTTTGGAGAACAGGGCATTTATCTTCTTGGCCTCTGCTTCTCTAGTGTATGTCATTAGCCTGGTAGCCAGTGTTCTGAGTCTTTGTTTAGCAGTCTCTAGGGCTTCAGATGGAGTCAGGCCCATGTATTTTTTCAGTAGCCGAGTCTTACCCTTAATCTCCACACGCTTCTGTAGTTTCACCAGCTGACTGACTTCTCTCCGAGTTGCCTTGATCTTAGCCTCCAATCTCATTTTCCAGGGTGGGTATGTACTGCTGTTCTTCTTGATCATGTAGCCAAGCAGTTCCAGGATTACAGTGGCTGTAGCATATACCAATTCATTGGTTTCAGTTATGGTGGTAGTAGGGATTGTCTGGAGGGCTCTGTTGGCACCTTCTAGCATACTATCTGATGGTACTTGTCCACTGAGCCTTGGTAATCGGACTCTAGGGTTGACTATAGCTAGTTTATCCATTATGTTATGCTTCATATCAGCTGCTGTGCTCTGTAATGGAAGGGGTGGCAGTGACATTCCAGCTTCAGGTGTTGGCTGCACATCTGCTTGTTCTTCCAGGTCTGCTTGAGTCCGGGTTGTAATGTAGAGTTGGTCTATCTCAAGTTGTGAGAGCAGCTTCCTCTTTACTATGTTGAAGCGCTGGGTAACTAGTTGTTATCCCCTCTCATTAGGTCTGCTGTTGTAGTAGCATTCCATTAATTCCAGGTTTTCTTGTCTCGTCCATGTATGGTTTGTTCCAGTAGCCCACTTAACATCAGATTGTCCTGGTTCCCCAACATCTGACGTGGACCTTGTTAATCCGGGCAATGTCTGAGCTGGCGTGACTCTCTTAGTTCATGTCACTCTCATATTTGAGGTAGGCAGGGGAAGCGTTAGGGGCTCTTTGCCCAAGGACCCCTACTGGTAAGGTAGGTGCCAGCCAGGATTTGAACCCCGGTCTCCTGCATCAATATATATATATATATGTGTGTGTGTGTGTGTAAACAAGCTCCCAGTATGCCACTATTTAATAGTAAATAGAATGTAACGATTATAACAAATGTTGGAAATTTAGTGACCGAAGGTTCAGATATAAATACTGAGAATCTAAGTAAGAGTATGCTTATGAATACCTGACAGTGAAGAGACATTTCTAACAGCTATATGTGCAAAATATCTGTTCTGGAGAGTTTACATAATTACTGATTTGAATCTAGTGGATTTACATGAAAATGTGAACTAAACAAATGTTGTGCCCCATTCCTATCTCTAAAACATTTGAAAACTTACTCTGTCTACACTGTCCCATTTTCCTGCCCTCAGCTTTGGTTGTACCGAAACATCAACCAGAAAGTCCGTAACATTTTGCATTTGCTTTAGCAAAGCGTCTTTTGAATATCACAAATAAAACTTTAGATAAATAAGGATACCAGTGCACTGTAGCTCTAAAGCCACTCCTGGGATGAAGGTTATGTTTCTTTTTTTGATTCTAGGAGACTGCTTGATAAAAACACAAGGATACAGCCAGCTGTTTAGTATGTATCTTTCAAAATTTATCAACATTTACCATAATGCATGAATCTTTTATATGCTTTCTTACATCATTGCAATTATCATTGGCTTTACTACCTATCTGAAATAATTATTGCATATCACTTCTCAGGTTGGTGATCTCTTCTTTAAAATGGCTTTTTCCTGAATCATCTTAGAGATGAAAGTAGATGTAAATTGTTCTGGTGTAAGGTGCTGTCTCAATATATCTAATGGCCACATCTTCTTGTTTCAAATATTTTCCTATCATCAAGAGATTGCACCCATATTCCTCTTTCCAGACCATGAAGTATAGCTCAATGAATAACTATCAGATGATTACATTTATGAGTGAAGACTTCTCATAGCAGACAGCTACTTCCAACAGGTGACAAGCAATCTTCTGCCAGGTCTTCACCTGACTAGTCATTTTGGGACATGATCACAAGGGTTGGAGACTGATGAAATTATCCTGTCCAACATCAAACACAAAGTGGTTGTAAATCAGTTGAGACCATGGCAGCAGGAGAACAACAACTCATTCTTTATGCTTTACTGACAGCTCTTTCACCTAGTAACTACATTAAGAATCCTAACAATGTCATTAAGTGACTCTTTAAAGAGTTCTCTTGATTTCTCTATCACTATTTACTACAAGCATTAAGCTCTATTTTAACAATGAAAGTAAGATGGTGTAAGGCTACACTGCCTGACTGAAAGATGTGTCTTACACAATAAAACTTTATATAAAGAGAGTTCATAAAGATCAGAGTTTGTAGTAATAACGGTACATAAAATGGCTTTTTAATGTAGTTGAACCTTCCATACTGTGCAGATACTGTATTTATATTGCTCATCATTCAAGAAGAAAAAAAGTTGGCACTAGTCATTTAAAAATCTTATTGTTTGCATGAAGAGACACGTAAAAATTATTCCTAGAAACAATGATAGAAATCTTGTAGTAGTAAGAGCTAAGGATCTTGTGGAACCTTATGGACTAAGTAAATAGCACATAAACTTTCATTCAACAGATTTGTTTATATTTCCTAGCATTTTAAGATGTTTATATATTTTAATACATTGTATTGCAGGTAATTTTATTTCTACTGCCTATGGGTGATATAAAACAGCAGACGGCAGCTCCTAGGTGATTTGGGCTGATTTCAAAAAAGCTAAGCAGGTTCAGACTTAGTTAATAATTGGATGGAAGACCAACAAGAATACAAGGCTGTGGATGAGCCTGGGAAGCTAAAAAAAAATACTCTGGAAGGAAGCAGTGGTAATTTACTATGTGTATTGTTGCCAAGAAAACAACAGAAATATCCATGTGATAACTAGGAGTTAAGCTTGACTTGTAGAGAACTTTACCTCTATGGATGTTATGCTTTCAAATTATACAGCTATTTTCTTCAGGGAACATTAAACTTCCTCCAATAGCACAGTTTGCAATCATCATAATCATAACAGCAGAACCAATATCATTGTTATTATAGTACTACGCAGTACTATAGTACTATGTAGAATATTTTTTCATTATTCCCTTCATTGAAACATATTTACTGAACCAACTTATACACACACACACCCCTCACATAATTAGGAAACTATTATCAAATGGGATCAGACACAAGAGGGAATAAATTCTGAAGTCAGTAACTTCATAACTTTTAAATTTGGCTTCTATATTAAATAGTAAAAATGCAGACAATAATTCATTGATACGGTATTTGTGCTATGATTAAACCATGTTACCTAGGATTGATGGGAGTTGCTCGCTCTTGGATTGGACCATCACCATTCATCCTATCAGACTGAAAATGATATGTGTTTGCTCATCTAACAGATTGATAGATGTGTATTTGCTGATAGATTGGTAATGCTATCAAAATTACAAATTAGTTAATTATGCTGTACTATACCATATGTTGAATTTAACTTATTAATGAAAATATTGAGATACAGAATTATAGTCCAATTTTGCTTCTACAAATTATAGCAAAATCATAGAATTGGAAGGTCCCACTTAGGCCACTGAGTTTGAACCTCTTTAGTAGGCAACCAAGTGGAAGCCCATAGCGCATGTTCAGAAATTGATCACTTCACTCCTTCTTTTCAGAGGAAATCATCATTAATTGCTAATAGTGACTTGACGTTTTTGAACTGGCACACATATAATGAACATTATCTTGCCCCTGAGCAATCAGTTAACTCTGGAATTATATCATCTATTTCCGTGTCACCATATAATTGGAAGTGTTGCCTGTTGCTTCATTTCTGGGAGAGTTCTCTGAAATAACAAGAAAAACTCTTACACGGAAACAATTGGCAAGATTATTTTGTGGGCAGCTTCCTGGTGATCTAACAAGTATCAGTCATCATTATTTATGCTGTCTGGGATGGTCGGGGGTTGTAGTTCAGCAGCATCTGGAGATACCTCTGTCCTAAGAAATATTCTGCCTCCTTAACTTCCCGTTCTAGCTCCCAAACTTGCAAGAACAACCGTACAAAAATATTCACAATATATTGTCAGCCAATTTATCATTTAAAAAAACCCAACAATAGTGATCTCTTTGAATGCTCCTACAGAATCATAATTTAAACCAAGAAGACGTTTCACATTACCAAATCTGAGAAGTGAGCTAAAGATCCTACAGTATGCTTAACTTAAAATGTCATATTCACATAAATCTTGTAAAAACATTATTTCTTCCAGTGTTCTGTAAGCTCATATTGCACACATAATCAGATTAATGTGTCTAAATACCTTTTAATGAAAATGCCACTTTTTTTGAGATACCTACTGCTTTATCATTCATCTTTTAACCTTAGATCTGTTTTAATGCACAAACATGCCCCACAAACAGAGAGGGGAAATCTCTTTTAATGATAGCCGTTTTAAAATAAATTGAACAATCCTTGTACATTACCAGAAATGTGTTCTCTGGCACTTTAGTGATGGCTATTTTTGTGTTTCTCTGCAGTGCTCCCTTAGTCCCTGCTCTTTAATTACCCTGCACTTTGTTCCAGGAAGGTATGTAGTGGCTGACTGCCAGCACTGGCTAAGATTCTTCTTGTCACTACCATGTCTAACAGCATGTACAGAACGATATCCCAATTAGATCTGTATGCATTGGAAACTTGATACAGCAGCTGAATTTGCTTTAAAATGAATCAGTAGGAGCTACAGTAGAGAAGATTCCACCAATTTTAGGTATTATATAAAGCTCTGCTTGAGTGACCTGTGCTTTTTGATTCTTCTATAATGTTCAAAACAGATTTTTCATGTCATAGGATGGGATGGGATGAGGTTGAGTGAGGATGGGCACATAAACCATATGAATATCATTCTAGTGATGCCAAACCCCACTACAAATCCAGCTAGAATTGGGATAAGAGTCTTTGAATTATATCTCCCAAACTTCTGAAACACTTTTGTACTGAAAGATGAAGTGCACTTAACTGTTATACAGAGAATGTTTTCCTGGAGATGACATTGCTTCATCTCCCTGAAAAGAGGACATCATTGACAAATAGCAGTGAGTTGTTGCTGATCTTGGGTTATGAGCAGGCCATGGCAAAGCTTAAGAAAAGGATTCTGAACATGAAATCCTAAATTAAATTTAGCAAGATTTCTACAAGGGATGAGCTGGGAAATTATAAGAATTGTTTTGGATCCAGGTACTACAAGCAGCTTATGGTTCATAAGTATTGCAGGGGTTTTCCAGCTAATGTGGAAAGATCCCCACTACTGACATATTATCATCAACAATTCTTAAGGGCAGATTCAGAAAGAGTCCTTCAGAGAATGAATCTCCTTTTCCAAAGTGGGTATGTTAGGTTGATTATATAGTGTCTATGAGACTCCCATAATACTCTCCTTAGCACCTCTTTCCAGGCATCATCTTTTTTCAGACAAAGACCTAAGAACCTTATTGTAATCAAATCTGTGTTATTGCCTGCAGGATTTAATTATTTTCAACAGCAAACTAAGCTACATTCAGCTGATCTAATGAAAGACAGTAGTAGGTTCCATGTAATCTGGTTGGCAGTTCATTTTACCATTATCTATTCCCACCTGTATATCAATGTTTTGTTACTGCTGTATTTTCTTTTACTACTTTATTCTTTTACTATTAGTCAGTGACTGCAGTAAAGGATATTTGGATTTGCTTTCCTAGGTATGCAAGAACAAAGACCTTCTGGACTCAAAGACAAATAGTGTTTGTCCAAACAAACTTGTAATCAAGAGGAAGGTCGAGGTCAGGGCTGTATAGGATATATTCTCACCAACCTACTGCTGATATTGGGAAGCCTGGAACAGAACATATTGGCTGAGAATTTCTAGAACATGCATCTTCAGCATTTTCAAGACACATACATGAGTGACAAAAATTTGTATTAGTGGTATCTCTTCTGCACCCCTGCTTGGGAAATAAAGGATACTGAATGTTTAATGGTATTCTATGTGTGAATTGTGTATTCATGTGTTAGCAAACAGCTAAAAATAACTCTTCCTCCTCCTCCTCTCCTTCTTCCCCTTCTGCTCTTTCCATAATTATAACATGATGTTGGCATACAGCATTGATCATGGGAACACAGTATCACATTCCAAATTATAAATATTTGTACAAAGTTTTTGCAAGACTGTTAAATGGTAACCCCTTCTTTAATTTCCCCTTTGTTTACATTTTCCATGGAAAATGTATACTTTGCGAGCTTTCTTGTATTTTTGAATCCCCATCTTCAGCATGTGGGATCAAACATGAATTTTGTATCTGAAGTCTGTGGACTGTAAATTTTATTGCTAACTGAAATTTAGATAAGACCAAAAGACCCTTCTGATTTCCAAGTTCAACTGCTTCCTTCTAGGCTGATTGGCCAGTTTGTCCTTCCTGCCAGTGTTCTTCACATAATCTGGATATGGTAACCTGATGTAATGGGCTGTGAGAATAACCTTGGGAGACAGAAGGAAAATTAGACAATGGTCTGATAAGAAAAATCTGAGTCCAAAGGAAGGATGAGGGGTGGAGAAAGCCTCTCAGAAGGGGCCACCCCTAGTTCTCTGGAAAGTAAAGGCAAGGGAAGGGAGAAGTGCTTTCAGACTTGCAAGATTTTGCTACTGTAACCTTACAGTAGGTAGTATTAGTACTCATGGTTTTGGTTCCCTGTCTGGACTACCCCAAAGGCTTGACAGAATGTTAACTTCAGTTTCCCTGATCCTATTTCAATCTTCTTAAACAGTAATCACACTCAGATATCAGTTTTTATTCTTCAGTTGAATTTACTTTCATGAATTGAGACTGGTAATGAAACATATAAGGAATCCTAATTCATATTCACCCATTTCTCCTGTCTCTTCTTGTCACTACAGACATTTGGCTTCAAATCACAATCCATTCATCAAGCACCATGCCTCTGTTTACCAGTTGATCAAGAACAGAGAATTTCATGTCCTCGTTCCCAATTTTTCAGAAGCCACTATGGAATGTGATCCTGGATTAGTTAGGCTAGCAGACTTCTCTTATCGGGTTATTATTTTTAATGTGATTATATCAGTCCTTGGATGCAAAATGTCATGCCTAAATGATGGAACATATTCAGGTATCAGCTGAGAAAAATGCTGGCCTTGAATTACCGTTATCCGATATGGTGCATTTAATTTGGTTTGGGAACCTGATGGAATTTGTTATGGCCTATTAGATGTTGCATGTAATGCAATGTAACATAACATAATATATATTATATTGCATATAATATAACATCACATGGTTTATGTGGAGCTATGTTATATTGAGCAGGACACTTATGGTCTCAATCAGGGATGGGAGAGCACAAAATCAGGCTTGAGGACATCTACCATAAAGATACTGCCACTCCACTTTCTGTAATTCTGTGTATTTGGGTTTCGTAAGCTGCCCAGGGTCAGCTGGAGTGGGTGGCCATAACAAGTTGAAAGGAGCAGGAGCAGGGGCATGAGCAGAAGTGGTGGCAGCAGAGGAAGAGGAGGAAGAGGAGAAGGAGGAGTTGTTGTTGTTGTTTCTCTTCAGGTGCAATCATCAGTACTCACATTTTCATCAAAATGCTGGTGGAAGGGGTTTAGGATTTTTGCCACCACTCCCAAACTATAAAGATTCCCTTTGTACAAAATTTTTAAAACTGATCTATTTAAAGTTTGACAGGCTGTATACTTGTGTATGGACAAATATGCTTCCAACACCTAATTCCATTAAAAAAAAGATATTTCATTTATTAAAATAAGCAAAACAATATAATAACTAAACTTCTTCTGCACCCAAGGCTGCAATTCCATGAGGCAAACAGCCCAGGTGGGATCAGACATATAAAAGAGTGCAAGAATTAAACATACCTTGCATTGGCACCATTCCCAAAATTCAGTTCAGGCTTTCATAGATCTTCCATAATTTCATCTAATTTGGTCTCAGGTCACCACTCCTCTTTGCCTTTTATTTTGTTTAGTTATTAATATAACATGGCACAATACAAGTTATCTCCTCTAGCCACTATAGAACTACTTAATCACTTTTATGAATGTATCTTGGATTTTCGTTTGTATGTTGTAACAATGAATATGAGGACATAGACAGCACTATCCACCTTTCCATGTTTGCTGGCTGTATATAACTTCTTGATTGTGCAATATAGGTGCACATAAGCTAATGCAGTGTGACATGAAATCATCTGCACTAAAGTAAAATATTCTCTAATGGAACAGCTTGGGTGAAGTGTTAGATTTTGCATTGTTTCAGTTTCTGGAACCTGAGTAGAATGGATCACTTTTCTGAAAAATTAGACCCAGTTTTGAGCTGACCTGTGAAAATATTCTTAGAATCAGATCATAGAATCAGAGAGTTGGAAGGAATACTAAGGACGCTGAGTCCAACTCCTTGCTCAGTGCATGAATCCAAATTAAAGCATCCCTGACAGATGGCTATTGACTCTCTGCTTGAACACATTAGTGAATGAGAGCTGATCACTTCCCTCAGCAATTGGCTCCACAGCTGAACTGCTTCTAACAGTAGGAATTTTTTCTTAACATTCAACTATAATCTACTTTCCTGTAACTTAAGACCACTATTTCATGACCTGTGTTCTGGGACGACAGAGAACACATTCTGGCCTTCTTTTGTGTGACACTCCATCAGGTCTTGAAAAGTTTATTATATTGTCTTGTCTTTTTCTCAAAGCTAGCCATACTCAGTTTCCTCATCCTTTTTTTGTAAGACTTATTTTCCAGGTCCTTGATCCTGGTCCATTGATCCTTGATCCAGGTCCTTGATCCAGGTCCATTGCCTTTCTTGCATTTGTTCCAAGGTCTCTGAACCTTCTGGGAAATGTGTGCCTGGAACTGAAGGGGCCCTGAGAAATGCAGAATATAGTAGAACTCTTACTTCCTGTGATTTAAAACAATATTTCTGTTGATGTAGCCTAACATGTCAGGAACTAGGTTACATTACTGACTCATACTTAGTTTGTAATCAAATGTACTTCCAAGTTCCTTTTCACAAGTACTGTCATGAAGCCAGATATCCCACATCTTATACTGGACAATTGATTTCTTTTTCCTGAATGAAGAACCCTGCATTTGTCCCTGTTTCCTGTGTTCCTTCTTCTTCCAAAGGTTTATCCACCAGCATTAAAACAACTGTAGCTTTAGGCAGCAGATAATCAGTGGAGGTGAGAGAAACCTTATTTCCTCATACAACATGGCATTTGTTTACAAGGTGGCTGATTTCCCACAGCTGGTGGCAGCAGAAAACCAGTAATGGAGGAAAAGTTATTAGACTTATTCTTTCCCAATAACCCTGCAGGAAATATGTGGAGGAATGTATGGGTGGATCTGTATAAACAGCTCCCAACTTAGCAACAGATGCCATCTTCAAGACCAGAAAGATTGTTCACCCTTGCATTGAAACTGTTGTCCCAAAATACTACCCCTGCTTCCACACGCAGATCCTGTGACTTATTTTCTTTAACATTTAACAGGTGAGGGAACTTGATTTCACTTAAATTTCATTTTACTTTCAGGAGCTCGCTCCAATATGGAAAACATAGTGAGTAGGTTAAAAAAAATCATCTCAAAACTCTAATAAATGGATTTCTGCCAATGACAGGTTATAGGATAATAAATAAATAAATAAAGGAGGAAAAATCCACCAAACTTGTGATGACCCTCTTTTCTCATCTCTCATTTATCTCTTCTTGGTGTCCACTGGGCAAATTTCTGCTGTATGATTTATGGCAGAAAAACACTATCTAGAAATGGGCTTTTGATAAAATTGTTCAAGGATTCTTGAACAATAAATCCTAATCTTAACACATTCAGCAAGATGTTTCACCTTTTTTATGCTATAAATAATGTATGCCAAATCTGATAATAAATCTATACATTTATGTTTGCTATGTGTCATTTAAGAAACCATGTTACAGTGTGTAATTTTGATCATGGTAACAGTTTCATAAAGATGAGGATATTAATGGCGATACTTGTTTTTACTTGAAATTACTGACGCTTGATTGTATTGAAACTTCATTGCTTTTTAAGTCTAGATACATATGCTGTGCAAGGAATAACATATTTTACTAGAGAGCCATTCCGCAATGGCGATGCAAGTGCTTAACATGTCCTCTGAACTTTCTTGAGTGCATTCACATGAAGATATTTCTCCATAATTAATCATATCCAGGAAGAAATGCATGATAGATCTGTCACCTTCCCATGACCCCACAATCATTATGTAAGTGTTAAATGCAGACAACTTCAATATATAGTTTTTATATATTATAGGATCAAGGTCATAGTTTGGCCTCGTCAAATGAAAGTTCAGTATAATTTGGTTGGCTTCGGGATTCCCCCCCCCCCCCCTTACTTTGGCAATGCAGTAAGGTCTGTGGGTAGTCTTTAATTACCAGCTCATCTGTTGTTTGGAAAATATTACAATCATCTATCTCATCAAGTCATGCAGGATGTTGATATTAAATCAGAATATAAAAATAGACTAATGAAATATATACTATCATAAGAGACTATTTGGCTGTGATAGCCTTTGGGAACTGTGCCACAGAAAAATGAAATTCAAGGCATAGTCAGCACTGCAGAGAATCCATGAAAGTATACATGTGGCTTAGGCTTGCATTGATCACTGTGCATTTGCCTTGCTCCTTTTAATGGCTCTTTTATCTTTTCTATGTCCATACACTGATCTAATGAGTCCTGTAGGCATGGTTTGCTTGTCTGTCACTTTCAAAAGAACAACCATTATTACTTAATTTGTGATCTTTCACATCGGGCTGACTATGATGTGTTCATGCGATACCATGTCAGAACAATTAGCAACAGAAGAAACTTTCAAATGCAGACAAGAAAGACAGTGTCCAATACTCAGTGATGACAAGCTTGGCACAAACCTCAATTTTTACTATCTCACATTTCTGTTGAAGAACCTCTCCTTGAAATTGTAACAATAACTCCACCACCAGTTCCAAGATATTTTCATTTCAAACAAAGGCAACAGATTTTGGAATTGGTTCAAAGAATGTGGAAGAAACCCTTGACATTTTTTGACTGGATGATATATAAAGTCTGTGTCCTATCATGAAAATATACAAATGTTGTAACTCATTATGATGCCGGTTAGAAACAGCTTTCCTTTAACTTGAATTGGTTAATGTTATTGTTAAATATAGCAGCTTGAAGTAAAGTATGGAGTTAGGAGTCAAAACTCAGAGAACAGTTGAGAACAAGTTAAGAATCAGAACAAAAACGCAAACCTAGATATAGAAGACATAGCATAAATCAGATAAATTTTGTTAGCTGTGCAAAGAGCCTGGACTTTGAAGAAGCAGGATAAAAAGACATTTTTGACCTTTGGTGTTGGAGAATACTATGGACAAACAAGAAAACAAACCAATGGATCACAAAACAAATCAACCCAGAGTCCTCACTTGAGGCACAAATGATCAGGCTCAGATTATCCTACTTCAGGCACGCTATATGAAGACCTAGCTCTCTGGAGAAGGGTCTAATGCTGGGAAAGGTGGAAGGGACGAGAAGAAGAGGATGACCAGCAGCAAGGTGGATGGATTCAGTTACAATGGCAATGGGTGCACCATTGGAAGGTCTGAAGGACCAGATTAGGGACAAATCATCATGGATAAACTCTCTCTCTCTCTCTCTCTCTCTCTCATCTATCTATTTATATATCATATTTATATCGCTGCCCATATAGATTTGTGACTCTGGGTGGCTTACAATAAAAAAAAAGATATCTATATGGTTTCTAAGAGTCCACACCACTTCACATCACATAACCAATCATAATCAATGCAAAGAGCCAGTGAGACCAGAAACCTTTTTTCAACCATGGAAGAAATCAATTGTCACTCTGGCCAATTTCTGAGCTAGGCCACACTCCATCTACTCTAGTAATATTTATACTTACTGGTAGCAGCTCTCCAGAGATTTTGTGAAGATGCTGAGGATGAACTTTTCTGGATACAACACATATGTCCTACCACTGAGATAAACTAGGATATTCTTTGAAGAAGCACTGTTGCTGTGCAGGCTTTCATAACCCTAGGGGCCGTAGTTTTATTTAGGAGTACAGGTTAAGAGTTCTTTTGCCTCTTTAAACCAACAACAATTGCCTGGCCCATAAACACTCATATCAGAACACAGCATCTATCTAGTCTTTCCAACAGAGATCTCAATATCTTGATCACTCCCATAAGGCAAGTACCAATGTCAGCCAAAAGAAAGAAAGAAGACTCACATTGCTTCCTTTAGCTGAGAAGTACGCACTTCAAACATTCTGTGTACTCTAAGTTCAAAGAGACTCATTTTACTACCTTTGAAAAAGATAACTGCAAAGGGATTAGCTCTATTCAACCACTCTTTGAGCTATAAAAAGTATATCACTTAACAAACTCCTTTTTCAAATTGCCATTTTATAGATTACAATTTACATCCCAATGGTATGAGAGACAGGAGGCTCCCCCCTGCAAGTTTTGGCAGGCTGATATCCGAGGTCTTGACTTTTGATACCTTCATAGTGTAAACCACGCTTTCTGAACCTGGTGATTTCGGGGTGTGTTAGAATTAACTCTCAGAATTTCCAGCTTGAGAGAGATTGAGAAAAGTTTCTAGAAGCTTGATTATTATACTTTCAGTTAGTGCACTCAGTGTATCCCCCAAAATGGCTACCATAGTTGATACACAGTTAATGCACAGAAATTTGGTGGACACAGACCCAAGTTTTATAGCTTTTCTTTTTCTATACTGTAAGGGGGGCAGGGGTCAAATGAAGAAACATGCATGTGCATTGTGACCCAAATCATGTGAATTATGTACTTGTGCCTGACATCAGGATGCAAGTACGAAAGATTGAGATTTGCACTGTGACATCACAACACACATTATTTTACATCATTCTGCTTTGTCCTGGAAGACCATATTCTAGAACAATGGTTTCCAAAGTTTTGAGCTGATTTGGACAATCATGGTTTATAATTATAGACAAGAGTGAGTTTTTGACCTGTATACTTCCTCACCTCTCTGTAGTGTGACTGAAGGGGAGTTTGGAAGCTTTCAATTCTGTTTTGATCAACCAGTGTTGCTTTGGCTGAACCCAGCAAACTGTAGTTAATCATAACCTATCTTTTGTTGAAGCAAACCAGCTTCAAACCATGGATTAAGTTGATGTGTTTCAACAAACCATTGTTAAGATTAGTCATAGTTTAGGATTCACTTATAATTCTAAACCAAGTTTAATTAAAACATGGAAATAAAAGCCTTTTACAGATAAACCATGGAACTGGGAAGAGAAATGCATACAGTTCTCCATGGCTCTCTAAGGTTCACTGCTATCACAATCAGGTGATTTATTGTTGACATATCATATCTTGGCTGCAACAATCCAGGAACAGCAAAGAGGACAGCAAAGGGTTTTCTTTAGGTTTTTGTTGCCATCTAGTGTTAATCTGGAGTTTAGCAACCCAGTTATAGCATGCCTAGCTTATACTTCTGGATCAGTGAACTAAATTTCTGTGAGTTTATTAGAAGTCCTTTTGATCTGCAATAGAATCTTAAAATGAAAAAAAGGATAATAATAAATGATGTTATGGGTATATTAAAAATTCATATAAACTGGCTGGACTTGTCAAGATTTGCAACTGATCCAGAAGTATTGGCACACATCAAGTGTAGTGTGTGAGTTGGAATCTTAGAACAGCCCACAGGGAAGTGTTGTATTCTTCCCAATATATTTTTCAAAAGATTGTCACTAGTGGGTCCTAAAAGAAAGTGGGAGGCAAATAAGGAACAATAAAAAGGAAGAGGAAAACAGATGAAGGGTTGAAAGGAGAAAGAGTATGGAACAAAATGTTTTAAAATAATCAATTGATTGGTGTCGAAACCCTAGGTTTTGTGTCCTTGGATACACCATGCATTCAATATGGGGCATCATGGACTGCCTTATCTAGGGGTCATGTAGTGCTAATATTTGGCTGTTTCTAAAGCTGTTGTCAAAGCTCCAGCAAATTGCAATTCATTGTGGACATGGTAGTCTGAAGAATGGCAGTGGCAACTATGAGCATCTTACATTCACAGTCACTATGAAAACACAGATGTTATGTCAAAGTGACCAAGCAGTCCCTTAGGGAATTACTCTGAGATACTTCTTATCTGACTTATATATTATACCTGAAGCAGAAAACAATAATAAATGGAAATAATTAAAATATTACTTTTGTCGTAATATTATGTTATCATCATTGCTAGCGCTCTTACATTTTCACTCCTTTTCTGCATAGGTGTTTAAAATTATGTGTTTTATGTTCAGCACTCACTGGAATTCTTTCTTAACAGCTTTCCTAGTTCTTTCAATAAATTTATATGCATCCTTGGATCATGGCCTGTAAGTCTTCCACTTCTGCTATCAGCCAAGAGAACGAACCAACAGTAATTCCAGCAACTTCTATGCAAGCCCTATTTCTATGAAAATTAAGGTTTGGTTCACATATTGCTTACTCCCACTTGCATAATGTAATGGGTTAGACACCTCAAACTTTTGGGAAGGAGGAATGATTGTCAACTATTTCTTATAATAGTAACAATTAACTGTTGTTATTGTAATCTGGTCTCAGGGTATTTGCTTTGAGCATTGCCTAAATCAGTTCTTACAACTGCTTTTTCCCTTCAGTTCCCCAGCTGCAGGTAATAAATCATTTCACCAACTGTTAAATAAGGGTGAGGAATTCCAGATCCCACCAAGACTAATCATACTAGCTAGGGGTATTGGGAGTTGTAGTTGAGCAATCTCTGGAAGGCTACAGGTTCCCTCCACCTATGCTAAAGATGCTAGCCTATTACAGACAACAACTGTTAGCACCAGAGTCCTTTCAAGATAGTGTAGCTCTTTTAAAGGAATATTTTCAGTTTTATGAGTCTCTAATAATGTTGTGGTTAAACTAAAGCCACACCAAATGTCTTTGCAATAAAACAATTAGAAGAGTCCGTTGGTTAGATACATAAACCGAGCCTAGAAGTATGTTTGTTTATATTAGCTAGTTTCACACATAGCATAATTTACTAAAGATGTATCAAGGGAGTAGTAAGCTTCAATGCCTAGCTTGAAGAAGGGCTGGAAAACTCAACCTGGATACCTTGGAGAACTGTTTGTCAATACAGACTATACTGGTTTGAATGGACCAATGGTTTGACTTAGTATAAGGTAATTCTTATGTTCCAAGATGAGACAATGGCCTGGTCTACATATAATGCTAAGCCATAGTAGTGTTTTGCTTATTATTGATTTAGTGTGATATGTGAACCAATCCATAAGTATAAGAGGTGAATTAGAATGAGAAAGCTTGTTCACCAAATCATGGTTAAGTCCCAGCTTACCGTTCTGTCTAAACCAAGCCAAAGAAAATCCAATATTGGAAGGCATATTTTTTTTAACATTCTGGGAAAAACTGTTGGTGGGGAAAGGGAGCAGTTTACATAAGGTTAATGATACAGGAGGGAAGTATTAACCCTTCATCATGACATTGTCCTAATAAATCCCCACCCCACAATAAAGCTGTTTCCTCTTCAGAAAGGAAAATATGCTGCAAAGGTGTAGTGATGGGGTACAGAAAAGGTTATGATTGGGAGGTTTGTCTCCTTCTGTCATCATAGTCCTTATCTGAAAAATAAGTAAGGATCTCTGTTGTTTCCTATAGTCAGATCCTGAGTGAATTCAGAAATTTGGCTACCCTTGTATTTTAACATATCACACAGGAGATACTATGTGGAGGGTAAGGAAAAAAATTGAGTGGTCAAACATTGCTTTGCATGTAAATGATCTCAGGTTCCATCCTTATTGCCAGCTAACCTCCAGGGCTAGATTCTTCTTCCCAACATCATAGCACAGAGTTATTTATTTTTTTTATTTGTTTATTTTCAGACTTGTATGCCGCCCATCTCCCCCAATGGGTGACTCTGGGCAGCTCACAATAATAAGAAAAAAAAACACAGGTCTCTCCAAACATGGATAAAATCTATAAATAATTAAAAAACATATATTAAAAATGCCCTAAAAACCTCCTATGATTTTAGCCCTAAAAAACCTGTAAGATGCTGGGGGGGGGGGGAACAACCCATCACCCCACCAGCCATCTCCACAGGTGCGGGCTCCCCTCTGGCCCCCAGGCCTTCTGGCAGAGCCAGGATTTGAGCCCTTTCCTGAAGGCCATGAGGGAGGGGGCACACCGCACCTCAGGAGGCAGGATGTTCCATAGGGCGGGCGCTGCAGCAGAAAAGGCTCTCTGCCTAGACCCCACCAATTGAAATTCCTTGACAAAAACTTGTATGCAAGTTTTTGCAAGTTTTTCAGGCTGAAAGTCACATTTGCTGTATAAACAGCATGATCGCCACATTCAAAAATTAGGCAAGGCCAGCACAAAAGAGTGAGTGAGATAGAGATAAAACTACACTTGATTTAATTTCATTTGCATTTAATGAAAATGAAATTAATACAATTAATGCAATTACTCCTCATTTACTTAACACATTCTGCTTCTGTCATATTAGAAATTTCAATTTTGCGGCAACAGTGAAGGGGAGAACAGTAAACATTTTCAGGGATGAACACAGCCCTGGGGCCTAAGAGGCTACAGTCCTGTTGTGAGGAGACAAACTTAGTAATGTGACTGCAGGACTCAGGAGTTCTTGCGATGTCACAGAAGTCATGTGCCACTTCTTCCAATACTGCTTGGCACAGGAAAGTTTCAGACCAGTCTTGAATGAGACCATGAACAACTCTATTTACATTTTATAAAACAGGGCAGAAAATTATGGTGTTTGGTCACATGTCTGTATATATGTATGACTTACTGTCACATGGGTCCTATCCTTAGAGTAGCACGACCAATAGACCTGCTAGACATAAAAATTAAAAATAATAATAAAAGAAGGAAATAAAATCCTCTCTTTCAGTATTTGATTCCAACTCTGACTTGAGTAAAACTGAGACAATTTATGAGAGATTAATATGTACATCTGGAATCCCTAACTCAGCTCAGAAACATGATTTGGTTTTTTTCATATAATGAATATGGCAAGCTGGTGCCACAGCAAATGAAGAAAATTAGTTTAATCGTTTTACAAGCTTGCTGCTTAAGTTCTTATTGACTGGATCCAAATGAGAGACAAAGAAAGGGGGAGATGCAGTGACAAGAAATATGCCTCCTGTATGCATACTTCATATTCGTGCATGTTTGCATTAAAGTACACTCAACATCTACTGTTCGCAACTTGAACAATGTGTAAAACACTTAAATATCTGTTTCCCGTGTTTATCTAGTGAACTGGCAAATCCATCGGGGACAGAAGAATGAGCAATGGCTGTGTAAATACTGTGCAGAAGGCAAGAGCAGCCTGCCCCAGCTTCTTACAGGAGCATACGTATCAAGGCCTGCATTTCTACAATCGCAATATCTCTTAATAATTTTCTTATAGTGTAGCACTAAATAGGAACCTTTAACCATTGTGTGGTGTCAAGCAGATTTATTTTTACATAAAAAATCAAGTTTGATGCTCTATCCCTGCAAGAGAAAAATGTGTGATCTCTCAATGCAATTTTAAAGTAGTAGAAAAGAAAGACTGTCTGAACTAGGCTGTATTTTTTTCAGATCAGGATGATGAAAAGAAACCCAGAAAAGCAATTCAAATGTCTTGTCTGGAATTCAACATTAAATGATTGATAAAGCTGTAGTTCTGTATGTAGAGCTTGGGAGGTGTTTATGGCCAAGAGCCACACTTGGTCTTTGAGTGATGTGCTGGGGGTCAAACCCAAAATGGGCTAAGAGAATAATATTTGACATCATTTATATTTAATTAATATTCAATATAGTTAATAATTCCTATCCATTCATATATTGAGGAACCTCCCCATTCTGCCCCAATAAAATTACAATTTGATAACAGTTATGGAGGTTTAGAGTTTAATCTTCTCAAGATTGATTGCCTCTGACTTACATCTTTTGGTTGTTTTCTGCCACACTCAGTTTATGTGGACCTATCTTTTATGCATGTAGATTTTAGACTTTCACCTCAAGGATTGGATATCATGACTTCATTTACTTAAAAAATACCTAAGTGGTCATCATGGATAGAAAAATAATTACAAATAAGTTAGGATATATATCCTAAATAATCACTCAAACTTTAACAACATAAATTTAGCTCCATCACTAAATACATATAAAAATCTTGACAAGTCAGTAATCACTCAGATAGATTACTACTGAATTAAGTCAAAAAGCAAGATGAATGATTATACACAATCAGATACATCTAAGAAGTAAAATCAGTATCACTATTATGGAATCCTCAACTCTTCCACTAAGTGTTATGCCTCCCAAGTTAACTCCATCATTATATTACGATGGTAGCACATTACACTCCATTAATTATGAAAACTGAACCCATAGTCATGTATAAGTGTAGATCAGTTTATCTGCATATAGATGTGACATGGCCTTATTCATAACGTATTTTCTTTGTAATAAGTAAAACCAAATAGGAAAAGTAGAGAAATTTTGTGGGCAGCTTAGGAAAATACTGTGGGTCAGAAGTCTGCTACAGAAAAGCCCAAAGGGATTTAGAAAATGGAGGCATTTAAGTAAATTATTTAAAATAATCTGTCCCTGAGTAGATGAATTGAATGGGAAATTAGCTCAATAAATGTGAAGTCTTAATAATTATTATTACACTTGAGAGCAATTAATGGAATATAATAATTACCTAGCTTTGACCAGACTTGAAAGACTATCTTCAGCAACTACATTTTAGTGCTGGGGAAAAAAAAAAAAAAGAAATTATACAGAATGAATAATGAATGAATAGCTGCATTACAACAACCCCATCAACTGCATATACATTTAATTCTAGGATTCAAGCCACAACATAATTCAAAGTAAAAAAAAATCTTTCCCTATATTATAGATGGAATATTGTCTCTCTAAAGAACTACTATATTTATCAATAATTTTCAAGAAAGTGTCTTATGTGTAGGAATAGCATTATATTATATCTTGTTTTTGACTTTCCAAATGCAAACACATCAACCTCTTTACAGCTATAAAACAACTGAAGAATCTGAAAGGCATATCCTTTTATTTTTATACTGTGTCATCTTTAGTTGCTTTCCAGCACACAATATTCACAGTTATACTTCAATCCATACTTCTGTTTGATCCACTTAAAACTAGTTTTGCTCACTGATGTTACCTAAGAGGGCATTGATAAACACGTGGTTTAGGCCAGTTGGAAATTGAAGTGATTAGTCAGCCCCAAAGATAAAAATGTCAGCTTTGATATTTGTCAGCCTTTTCCACACTGCACTTTGTCTTCTACTGCATCTTGTGAGAAATGGAAAAAAATCCTACCTCAGTCTGAAGGTAACAGCATAGGTTTGATACAAAAAACCCTAACAAGAACAGCAAAGGAAGTAGCACATTATGTATCATAATTTATGGAAGTCATTGACTCTGGCTGATGCTATGTCCATTACTGTTGGTAATTCTTTAAATCATTAGTAACATCAGTGGGTGTAGTAGTAGTTGGAGAAGGAGGAGGGGGCAACTGAGGATTCTTGCCTCATTTAAAATATTTACAGGAATGCAAGTCTAACAACAGATGAATTGTGAATTTATTTATTTATTAAATCGATTTATATGGCTGCCCAATTTGCAAATGTGACTCTGGGTGGCTAACAACACATTAAAACAATAAAAACAATATTAGTAGAATAAAAAACCAACAATGGTCATTGAGGAGAAACCCAACAAGACAAGAAACAGAAACTTCTCAACAGGCCATCTAGCTTCCTGACTCCCAGGCCCTGGAACACATTCAGGTCTTCAATGCTTTACAGAAGTCCAGCTGGGTCTGGGCCAATCGGATCTTGGGGGTTATGGGATACAAAAGGCTGCACTGCCACAGAAAATGTAGAACATTCATCAGCTGCTTGATATTACAGCAAAAAGTAGAGCTTTACTTGTAAGTGAGAAGAGATTGCTTTTTATCACAACATCTGCATATACCTTCATTACAATAAATAAAAAAATAAGGCCAGGTACAGTGTTAGTTTAAGTATTTAAGCATAATGAAAATCTTGCTCTCTTAATAAATGTGTGCCATCCCCAATTAGTTGTCCTAAAGCTACAGCTGGTGGAGAGATTCTGGGCATTTCTTGTCTAAATGGGAGAAGGTTCCAGCCTACTGAAGCTGGACTGTTAATGTGGACTGATCAATAAAAGGACGGTGTTTCATCATGGGCATTGGCTGCCAATCCCTCTCTTAGCCCAATTCAAAGTGCTGGAATTTTATAATTTTATTGCATTGTGGGTTTTTATTGTAATTATATGCTGGGCTGTTCCTCATTTTTATTTCATTGATTATAGGTAGGTTTTTACATTCTTTTTATAATGCTTTTGTTTTTCGTATAGTTTTGCTTTTTATGATACGTTTTAACTGATAATACATTATCCAAAGTCTTGTTACTGAGGTGCACAGCCAATTAATCCATCAGCTGATGAAGGCTGATGGGCTAAAGAGTACTTGCTATCTGCTGTTTGCTGTTTGCTATTTGATTGGTTTTCCTCCAAAATTTAAGTAGCAGCATTAAGCCCTCTTTTTCAATTACACATTTCATAGTATGTGCAGTTACAACCAGAGCTGCAATATTTCACCTGAAGGGGAAAACTAAAAACACAGAAAAGTTTGATTAATATCAATTTGCCGATACCTTTAAGAATCTGTCATGACACATCAGGCATAGAAATGCAGGTAAAAATTACTTATTCAACCATTAAAGGAGTCACAAATAGAAATGGTTTCCTTGGAGATTGAGCAGAAGTACTTAAAAGCAAGAGGAAGTTCTTTAAGAATGGGTCTCTGCCCAAGCCATTTAATTATAGCTCTTCTTGTGGTGTAGAGAAAGAAGAAGAAGAAGAAGAAGGGGAAAAAAAAGGAAATGTGAGAGAAAAACAATGATAATTTCTGAACAGGTCAGTGATTTTATGTTAATATATCTTTTCCATCACAATATAAAAGAACACACACACACAAATGACAGCAGACAATAAAACCGTCTAACTTAACAGCATAATTCTGTACTTGTTCACATGTAAAACTGCATAGTGCAAAGGACTTGATTTTCAATCAATGTGCTTTTTAGGACTGGAGTCACAGACATTATTGATGGCTTTAAAGAGCCACTCAGTGTTATTCTTGCTGAAATTCATTCAGAACAGATTTGGAGTTTTTGATACTATTGGGATCCATTGGGCATCTCCAGTAGTTTTAAAAATCCATTTTTTCCCCTGCTTATAACTGAACAAGATTATACGATGCTTGGTCTGTTTAATATTTGAAACTGTATATAGTATATGTATATATAGTTATAGTTAATACAATTTTAACTATATCCACAGCAATAAAATGTGAACAGACATGTTCTACATAAACTCTGGCACATGTATCCTGATCTTCCTACCAGGACCTCAAGAGAGCTCTTCTCCTGAAGGGTCTGTGAATGAGGTAGACAACTCTGTGAATGAGGTACACATACCCCAAAGTTTTCCAGTAAGTTTCTACGGCTAAGTAGGAATGTAGATTTCTACATAATTTTCCTTAGTCTGACTTTCTAGCCCATGGTGCACAACTGCTTTTAGCCAGAGAGCTATAGTACAGCAGTGCAGAGGTTAGTAGAGCTATGTTAAAGATATGAGTGGAACCTTGACAAAATATTAAGTTTGTTTTAAAGGCCTTCAAAAATAATGCAATTAAATAAATTAAATAAATGCAATTAATATGGTTACTCCCCAGGTATTTTAATAAATTGCCACTTCAATCGCTTTTAAAATTACAATGTGACAACAACCTTTAGAGGGACACTAAGTGCCTCTTGTGGGCTTAAGGCCTCAGATTATGTAGCCTAACACCATTTCTCTAACCACTAGATCCGACTGGTAATTTTCAGTACTAATTTGCTTGTCTTCACAGCCTTATTGTGATTCACACTTTATGTTTGATGTAATTTTGTGTTACGTCAAAATGCAGCTCACCTATTTATGATTTAGCATGGTATGTAAACCCAGATATTCTAGTTTGTAAACATGACTTATGGCTTTGTGTATTATGCAAACCCAGCATAGTTTAAATAAATTAAGGTTTAGTGCAAGCCAGGTCTTGCCTCATGAGAACAGTGTGTCATTAATATTACGCTGGGCTTTAGATACGGGAAATTTTTTGACATCAGTTATGCAGTTCAGAAGACAAGCTACTTTTGCAAAGAGTCAACCACCATTAAAACATTTCTCACCTTGTAATTAGCTTCTCTTTGTCACAAATCCTGCCTGGCCTTCCCTACTGTTAGTTTCTTTACCTTTGCAGGAAGAGAGGGGGAGAAGCTGGGTCAGGAAATCAGGGAACCCAGTTCCACAGTGCTCAGGAATTACCCATCCTTTATAAACCCTCAAATTATCTAAAATTTGTCTTGGATATTCTATACCTCAGGAGCTAATTCTCACTGCCAAGTTCAACATGTTCTGTCCCAAAGCAGATAGTTATGGGCACTTTTAAAACAAACACACACCCACACACCACAACTCACTCTGATTTGTATAGCATGTGGCATCCTTCATCTTCTTATCATTATGAGTTTTTTTGTTAATTTCCATGCATTCTAGTGAGAAATAGTTACAGTTACAGAAACTGCAGAATGTAGGAAAAGAAACAGTTATGAGTGTCTAAGTCAATCCATTTAATTATTGCAGAAATAAATACGTTGTAAACCGGGATATAGTCTCAGCCCTTCCATCCATCCATCCATCCATCCATCCATCCATCCATCCATCCATCGGAAGCAGTATCTATGCCACAGATTCTAGGTAGGCACAGATAGAAATAGGAGTCATTAAAAGGATGTAAGATCTCCCTTTTTTTTCACTCTGTACTTTTGCAGATATGCTGTGATGTAATTAGGATTGTTTATATTGTCTTCAATTACTACCTTTTCATCAGTCATTCTGTGGCAAGGAACTGTGGAGCTGTAGGGAGTTATAGAGATGACCTTGGAGAGACTAGACAGAGACAGATGGTTGGAAAAACATGCGTTAAGCCCGGGAAACAGAGAAAGCTTGAGAAAAAAGCTGACACTGACTCCGCACTAAGTTCCTAGAGTATAAGAGGGAGGGGAAAACTCAATCTGACTTTCGAGATTCTGTTACTGTAGCTTACAGCAGGAAAAGACAGTTCCAAATCAGAGTCCTAACCTGGCTTACTTTGAATGGCTGGCAGTAACTATGATTAAACTATGGTTACTGCACTCTTTCGAAATTAGTTCCCCCGTTCATGAATATAAGCAATCCCAAAGTCCTCAAGCCGGTAAGCCTCTAATGTAAATTGCAAAGTTTTGGAAGTAGTTGTCTTTTACCTACTCAGAGTACAACCGTTCTCCTTTGGGTGTTTGAGAAGTATTGTACAAAGATTTGCTGCAAGATGTAAAGTAAACTTTGTTGAAACATTATGCACTTTTAATTTTTCCAGTGTTACTCTGCTGTCCGCTCCCTGAAACCAAGTGGACCGATGCAAGAGTTTTCAATGAACTTTACCTGACCACAGTGACATCTCAACAAATGTCAGTGAAAATATATATATATTTCTATATATATATATATATAAAAATCTGTCTTCCCTGAATTTTAGCTTATAGCTAATAGAAAGAACTATGCCATTATTTCAGCAAACTGAAGAAGAAATTAATTTCTGCAACAGGAAGCTGGTGCTAAAGTGAGCCAAAGATACATTGTTAGCTCTAGGAAAGATCCAGATTTTGAAGGAATCAATGGTTCCAGTTCCAGGCGGATGCGGATGGATATGAGTGACTGTAAAAGAGAAACAGCAATTTCTTGTAAAGTGTGTGTGCTCCTATTTCCTTACACTTAATTTGAAAGTGATTTCAAGTTAGTACATATAATTCCAATTGGGGAGGAATTAATTATGGGTTGAGTTACTCTCTTGGTTGATAATTTATGTATTTCGAAAGCTGTTTTGAACTGAGTGGAGAAAATGAATGGGAAAGTTACTTCAGTATCTAGGGATGGTAGTACAAAATAAGAGCTATAGGAGTACATTTGCACTTTGCTGTCTGGAATAGATAATTGGGCCAGAATTTTATTTGCAAATTCAGAGCACAGTGGTGCAGAAGTAATACTGCAGGTAGGATTCCTTGCAAAATGTTGCAGCTTTCCTTTCTTCAGAACTGTGATTGTCTAGTTTCCCTGTATAAAGAAAAATCTGTAATTCTGGTTTCACAGGAGTAAAACATTAATTAATCCAAAACCATGGCATAAAAATAAAAGAATGGAGTTAAGCAATAATAGGAATATAGGTTTTAAAATACATATTCACAAGGTAAATTAGGCATTTCTCTCCTAGATCAGTACAGTGGTACCTCAGGTTACGAACGCCCCTCCTTACGAATTTTTTGAGATACGACCAGCTCCGGCCCCAAAAATTTACCTCGACATGCGAACTCCACCTCAAGCTATGAACCGGATCCGCGGCCATTTGCCCTGCTGCCACACGGTCGTGGCTTCCTGTGGGCAAGATCGCGGTAGCAAGGAGACGTTCGGTGAGACTTGTGGTGTGTTTTGTGGCATTTGGAAGGTTTTTCGTGTGCTTGTCAGCATGGCTCCAAAGAAAATGCAGAGCAGGCTTGGCAACTGTTTAACCGTATGTATTTACATTGAACCTTATGGGGAAATTTGCCTCGTGGTGCGACCAAATTCAGAGGGCGGATTAGCCGTATTTACACTGAACCTTATGGGGAAATTTGCCTCGTGGTGCGACCAACTCAAGTTGCGATCAGAGTCACGGAATGGATTAAGTTTGTAACGAGGTACCACTGTATTGCCTTTTCTGGCAATGCTTTTTTTTTCCCTCATCACTTGCTATATGATCATAGAATTGAAAGCATCCATTTAGGCATCAAGCATAAACCTCTGCTTAGTCCAGGAATTCAAATTAAAGCAACTCTGTTAGACGGCTGTCTCTCCTCTGCTTGAACACATCTACCAGTAATTGGTTCCACAGTCATATGTTTTTATCATTAGAACATTTTTCCTAATAATCAACCAGAATCTGCCTTTCCATTAAATTGTGATCAATATTATATAGCCTGCACTAAGGGGTAATAAAGAACACATTGTGACTTTCTTTTGTGTGACACCATTTTGTATCTTTGAACAATGCTACTGTTTTCCCCATCAGTCATCTTTTCTCAAGACTAGCCATACCCGGTTCTCTTAGTCTCTCCTTGGAAAACTGTTCAGTTCCAGTCCATTCATCATTATCATCATCATCATCATCACCAACACCACCATCATCATCATAGCTACTCTTTGTAGCTGTTCCAATTTCTCTGAATCTTTCTTTAAAAGTACAACCCGGAACAGGACACACAGCACTTGAGGTGCAGTCTGACCAAAGTAGAATATAATGGAACTATTAATTCACATCAGGTGGAAACCATGTTTCTACTGATGCAGCCTAAACATGCATTTCCTTTTTTAACAACTGTATCACATTGCTGATTCATATTCAACTACAATTTAAAGTTTTTTTTTTCACACATATTATTACCAAGCCAGGTTTTCTCCATCTTATACATGTGCATTTGATTTTTTTTCTAAATAAATAACTTTATATGTATCAGTATTGAGTTTCATTTTTAACCCACTTCTCTAACCTATCCAGATAATTTTAAATTTTATTTCAAAATAGTATTCTAGACTATTACCTCTCCTATCCTTTCATGTCAATTTCCAGTTTGATAATCATACTCTTTACCTCTTTATCCAATTCAATTAATATTGAAGCTTACTGGGATCAGAACCAACCTCTGTGCCTCACTTGGTACCTGTCAGCCTTCCCAGGTAGACCAGACAGGAAACACAACCAGATGAGCCAATTCTACTTTATTGTGAGACTACATTAATAGTATCTTGCACATCTGAAAGTACAATTCTTCCATCATCACCTTTACATCCTGATAACTTAGGGAGGGTCCCTTCTGAGCCTCTTGCTCTGCCCACTATGCAGCTGTAGGCTATGCTCCCTCTTATCTAACTGTTCTCTAGGCAGCATCTCTTCACTCAGTCTCCCAAGGTCATTCCCACATAACATTACAATACCTCATTCCAATTTGGTAAGCAATTCTCAGTACTCTTTCAGATGTGGCTCTACTTAATAAATATACATCCAGCGCAAACTTAATTAGCTTTCTAATCAGAATGACATGACTACTTTGTTAAATGATTTCCAGAAGGCAAGATATATTATGCCCAAAGCATTCCCACAATTAAGAAAGTTATCCAGTCAAAAGACTGAAATAAGATTAACCTGACAAAGTTTGTTTTTGAAAAACCCATTCTGAATTCTAATAATCACTGTGTTGTTTTCTAGATGCTTCTAGATCAATTGCTTTATGATCTCTGAATTTTCCAAGTATCAATGTATTTAACTGAAGGTGGTAGAACATTTCTGCATCTAATGCATATATTCTACCATTGGGTGCGAGGGGATTTCTTTGCCACTTCAGATCTGGATTCCATATAACACAGAAATGTATATATACAAGCCAATGCTTGATCTCTGGTTCTTTTCAGCTCAAGCAATCTGGAGTCTACTAAAGTAACAACAGAGTATGATAGCCTATGTAAAAGAGGTTTCTTCCTCTTGCTTCAGAGTCCAAGGGCTCACTGAAGTTCTGGAACCAGCAAATTCTTTCATCCAAGTCTAATTCTAGTTTCAGGGGCATGAAACATCAATAAATCCAAAACCATGGCCTGAAAACAGAACACCAAATTAAGTAATGTTAGGAATATAGGAAATTCTCAATATAGGGCCCTATATTCAAATGTAAGTCATTTCTGTCAACGATCTGTAACTTTCAGGGCAGGAAAATTTATTTTTGTGTGCAACTTTCCTATATATTTCATATATATATATATACCTACCTACCTACCTACCTACATATATATATTGTTTTCAATGCAACAAATGTATGCATTACAGAATCTGATACCGATCCTCGGTCTGCATGCAGTGTGCCTGCACCTGCAGAGAACATAAAGGAGAAAGCCGTTAGGACATTAGCATTTCTCGCAGACAAGATGAAATGTTTCTAATGAATAGCACCTCATTGGAATCCTGGCAATTTCTTTTGATGCTCAATGGCAGTAACAAAGTGAAGGTATTGGGAGGTTCTGGTGACAAAGTCCCTTTCTTCTCTTGAAAAAACTGTTCTCTTCTGTGGTGCAGAGTCATTTTGTAACAGTTCATTTGGCCTGTTTCATTAGACAAACCAAATATGGCAAAAGAAGATACATCCTTTTCTGATGCCAACCCACGGACGTAGGTGAAGCAATGGCGCAACAGTGCGAACTAACTATTGGCTGGCTACTAATGTGCTGATCACCAGAAGAGAAGTATGCATCTTTGCATTTTGTTCCTAAATCAACAAACTCTCTCAACAGTGATCATTCTGAGCGAAACTTTTGATATACCTTGCATATGCATAAACATGATTTATGGATTCATAGCATGGCTTGGCTAATTAAAGTACACCTTTTGCTTATTACATTTTATAGACTCCATTACTATAATGCAGGCAGCTTCAGGCAGCACGAGACAGAAAATCATCTCTGGGGAAAAAAAATGAGACACGTGTGTCCTTTATTTCATTCTTACAGAATGCTGAATGGTAGCAGATGACATTTTGCGAAACAGAGTAAATTGTGAGAGAGCTACCATAAAAATGAAATTTATAGTCTTAAATAAATCTAAGAAAGTATCTTGGATAGAAAGTGTAAGTATATGTGCAAAAAGTTATATTAAAGTTGGGGGGGGGGTTCACCCATGTTAGACCCTTATCAATTACTATCTCATTTCGTACTCCAATCAACTTAATTTTAATATTATTCCTAGAAAGTAAGTACATCACTTTGTTATAGTTCTGTGTACAACATTAAGATAATAAACATACATTAAATTACAAAAAAACAACAACTAAACAAATTACAAAAGGAAACAAAAATATGCTATCAGCATAGATTTTTTTATTCTAGTTTGAATCTATCTGCTAACTGTATCTCATTCCAATTTATTGTAATTGTATATATCTAATATCTAGTTTTTCATGGACCTTGGCATTTTTATAGCATGTCATTTCCAGGTGACAGAAAAAAATATGGCTTCAGTGACACTCAAGAATTTCATTTTGCCAATGTTATCAGGGAGATATTAAGATTATCTGTGGATTCAATCAGTTGTGAGAAATTTGTAATAACTTGTCAACTCTTGGGTTAATATGTTTTATACATGATCCTCCTCAAAGTGCTTGAGTAAAATCTCTGTTTGTTTCAACCATTAATCTGTATTCTGTGGTGCAAAATAGGCTACCTTCTTTAGGAAAGCCCTGTCCAGAATATCAAATAATCAGATATGTGTGTGTGTGTTTGTGTGTGTGTGTGTGTGTGTGTGTGTGTGTGTAGCTCATCATTAAAAAGAGGCTGAATACCTTTTATGCTTTCCTAAGAATTTTTATTCAGGTACACAGAGTGTAGAAGGAGGTACCAGCGTGACTGTCTTCTTACCCCTCTAATTTCTATGCTTGCTAGTAAACCTCCAAATCCCAACCTAAATTGAAGTAAGATGATATGTTTAGGTACTTTCCTCAAATGTATTGTTTACAGAATGATATGGTTCCCAGGTTTCTACTATATAATGCTAAAATTGGCTCAGTTTCTGATTTGATGGTCAACAAATTAGAAATCAGACTAGTTAATATTCCCTCCATTAAGCAGTCTGTTCTGAAGCATACTTCCAATAATTGGGTACAGGTAAGTAGAGGCATCTATATGATAAGATAATCCCATATTTTTCTCATTTAGTGATAGCTAACCATGCTCCAACCAACAGTAGCTGGATTATGAAAACAAACCATGAATGTGGTATACCCTGTATCTATAGAATGGCTTCAACAGAAATTGTTTATTGTTTTTTCTAACCATATCTCTTATTTTAAAAAGCAGCAAACTTGTCCTGGATTTTTGCAGTCCAAAATTCTGAAATTCTGGGAAAGAATCTGTGATCAATACTTTCAATGGGTTAAAGAATCTAGGATCAAAAAAACCTTATCCCATGTGATGAAATAGGAATGCAGACTTAGTGTGTCTCATGGCAGGCCGGCTGAAACATACCTTACAACATCGCAGCATTCCAGATCACTGCCAGTGACTGAAAATAGAAAAAGGCTGTAGTCTATGGACAATCTTGCATGGGTAGTAAAAGTGACAGAAGAATTTAGCTCAGTTTGTAGCTGGAGTATCAACTGTTCCATTTCAAATATCATGGCAGTTAATATTTTCTCTGAGATGAAACTATCTATCTTGTACTAATAGATTGCCCCAAAAATTAATGACAGTTTTTGTTTCAGACACATGCAAAATATACAGCACTGATAGAAGGAGAGATTGTCCATTGGTATATGTCTACATTTTGTGCATTACCCTTAGTTTGTGCCCTGTGGGGACAGGGCTCTTTGTAGAGTGAATGATGGAAGAATTGTAATTGAAGAAGATTTTGCCAAAAAAGGATTTACATAAGAGCCTTTAAATCCTTTAAATCTAACCAATTAGTCTGCTACTTAGCAAAGGTACCTGACTCCATGTAGACTTCAATTTATTTTAAGAAATGATAAAAGAGTGAAATCATATATTATGCATTCTTAGTTATGTTGAGGGTGTGAGAGACTACATAGTGAATGTTCAAATGCTTGAAGATCCTGGGATGGTTATTTGGAAGATTTTCTGATTTTCAGCTGAAAGAAAATGTTGATAAGCTCTAAATGTGCTAAAAGGACTTTCTCATAAATTGATAGGTAACTGGTAAAATTACTGGAATTTTCTTTGTCAAGAAAATGATTCATCAATATCTGACTGGCTGCAAGAAATTAAAGTCCCTTCTTGTTCCACAGTATCTTTTATTACAGTCATAAATGACAGACATGCTTTCATTATTCAACCATTAGTTGCACACTTTTTCTATATATTCTGTATTATGAGAGTCAGTGTTGGATTAGGCCTGGGGAGACCCAAATTCAAATTGATCCTTAGTTATGGATACTCACTGGGTTAGGTTGGGGCAGTCACTCTTTCTCAGTCCAGCCTACCTCACAGAGTTGCTATTATGCAGATAAAATAAAAGGAAAACCACATAGAAGCTGACTTTTCTGCCAGGGGAAAAGGTGTGATACAACAACAACAACGACAATGACAAGCAGCAGCAGCAGCAGCTAGAAGTTTAAACATATTTTTTTGGGATTGGAGAAAAACCATTGCTTAGGTTAAACCTCAAATGTTCATGATATTTTCATTACAATTATAGAGAATGGTGGTTAGTTCAGATGGGCTAGTTTGAAGATTTCTGTAAAGATTTGTGGGCCTCCAAACAACATGATTTGTAGGTTACTGACTTTCCTATACTGAACTCTTATCTAACCTGAAACCACTGCAGATAACTTGTGAGATTATTATATCTCACAAGTTATCTATAAAGATATTTGTGTCACAAAGCCTGCAGATGACTAATGTTGAAACCCCTGCACAGTAATTGGGATAGCAACCCATTCTGTATAGGATATACAGCAAGCTACCAATTCCTTTAGGATACTCCTAAACTCACATCCTTATCTTCTCAAGGCACTGATGACCTTTTCATTAATTACTCTTTCTCATGATCACTCATATAAAACATGGCAATATTGCCCTTGTTGAGTTACTCCTCTTTATCCATCGACAACCAACACAACGATCCCCTTGAATACCTAAAGGACACTAATGCCAATCTATCTGTTATGGGAAATAACTCACTATAGATCCAGGTAGATCATATTCTGGCATAGGATGTGGTTTTTAAAAGAACATTTCTGATTTTGAATTGTAATGTTGAATCAGGTTACAATTATTATAAGAGCAGAATGGTTTAGTAGTTAATGTGAGGAGTCAATGTGGTATAGTGAGTAAAGAGTTAGACTAGGACCAGAGAAACCCAGGTTCAGATCTACCCTCTACCTTAGAAACTCATTGGTGACTCTGAGCCAGTCACTCACTCTCAGATCAATCTACTACACAGAGTAGTTGTTGTGGGGGGAAATGGGAGAATGCTATGTATATTATTTGAACTCCTGGAGGAAAGATACGCTGCCCAGAGTCACTTCATGTGAGATGGGTGGTCATATAACTTTGACAAATAAATAAATAATAAATAAATAAAAGTGAGATATAAATTAAATCAATCAATAAGTAAGGTAAAACAGAATTAAAGAATAAAATGCTGGATAAAAATCCCTAAAAATAAGTATGAGGAGAAATTAATGGATGGAGAGGCCAACAAAAAAATACTGCAGATATTTCTATATGTTACAATGCTATCTTCATTGCTGTATTGTTTTTATATACAGGTAGTCCCTGGGTTAAGAATGCCCAGTTTAAGGATGACTCATAGTTAAGAACACAGCCTATTGTAGCAAAATTTGAGTTAAATACACAATGGTTTGAGTTCATTATACAGTACTACTTATACAGTATTATACAATGATATTGTTCTGACTTACATACAAATTCAACTTATGGACAGACCTTGGGAACGGAAGTTGTTCTTAAACTGTGGACTACCTGTATTGAAAATTGTACTCAGTTGAATTCAGGACCTTCCATTAAGGGCCATCTCTGAACTTTGAAGAAGCAGTTTAGAGACAGTATTAACACTTTTGAACTGTGGTGTTGGAGAAGACTCAGGAGAATGCCATGGACAGCCAAGAAAACAAACCAGTCGATCATCAAACAAATCAAGTGAGACTCCTCCTGTGGGGCACAAATGACCAGGCTCAAATTATCCTATTTCAGACACATTATATGAAGACATAGCTCTCTGAAGAATTCTATAATGCTGAGAAGTGTGAAAAGAAAGAAAAAAAGAATCAACAGCAGCAAGGTGGATGGACTCAGTTACAACAGCAATGAGTGCATGTAATATAAATCTAAATAATAATAATTATTATTATTATTATTATTTAATTACCAGACTGCTACCACCACTTGAGCAATTTTCTTATATAATCTTGTTCTTCAATATACCAGTACTGAAATAAAATAAGATTTTAACTGATCTGTTTTCTTGCTTTTCAAATACTGAGCTCTACTTGGAATGGGGTAAATCCCATTAATAGACTCGGGATAATTGCCTTCCATTGCCTCTGTTTTTAAGTTGCAGAATTAGAAAACTACAGGGAGGGTCCCATAGTGTACAATGTACTATTAATTCTGTATGACAAAAGTTTGAAATATTTCAAAGAACATGGAAGACACCTAAAATATACTAATTTGGGGAAAACTGAGTATGGAACAAAATACTACTGAATTTTCTTAAAGAGAATTGACATATCAATTGCATGTATACCCATTAAGATTACATACAATTTTTAAAAACCTACATGCGCTGGAGTGGTTGCAGTGAGATGGTGGACTTGGGGGAAGATAAATTAAACTACTAGAAACTAGTTTTGGACATGTTAGCAGCAACAGGTTAAATATTAAATAAATCAAAATTGAATTGACTTAAAACTGAATTGCCAACAGAAATCTTGGGTGCCACTAGAAAAATTGTCTCTTCTGCTTCCAATAGAATACATTATGTAGCTATTCCGTATTTGTCCTTAGTGGATTTTTTTTCCTGGTAATATAAAAACACAAGAAGGGGCATAGCATTGTCAGGACTTCCCATAAAATTCTGTGAATCAGGAGAGGTGATTGCACAATGAAAGTGTGCCTTGTAAACTTTGCCATATAGACCAAAAGATTAGAAATATCTTTATATTGAGTCATCATATGCCAGACACTAATCAGAAGAAATGAACTTTTACCAGACAAGCTCACAAAACAACTTTTTGTCTTCACTAGGCAAAGGCTCACTGACTTTTTCATTGAAAGCTAGTATCCACTTGCAGTTCATGCCAACCATAAGTTTGCTAATAGACAATATATTCTTGAGTCAGTCTGGCTGCACACTCTGTATAAAATAAAATAAAATAAAATAAAATAAAATAAGTGATCTGGTATAATCATAGCAATGTTTTTAATGCTTCCAGAACTTTTATTACTTGGTGTTTCTTTGTCATTATTGTCAGTTTTGTTATTCCCCACACTGATGTATTTTAGATTTATCTTAATTGTTTATTTTGTTATTCTTATGGGAAAAAATTAATACAAGATAATCTAGAAGAAAAATAAAGATCAAAATGAGATGCATGCAAGACAGTGCTGCATTTTATTTGGATAATGAGAAGAAAAAAGGAGAGATGGAATGGGATAATGTTTCAAAGTTGAAACAGGTTGTAGAGGGATTGAAAAAGATCTATCTCAGTCCTGCTTTTGTACAATTGATCCCTTTGCTTCTGTTATTGGTACCTGGTTGAATAAATATTGACTACAGACAGAACCAAGGGTGTCTGCAGGGGAGGATAAAAAAAAGGGCCACAACCATATATATATTTTTTTCATCCTAGTGTTTTTCCCACAGATGTGGGGTCTGCTTTTTTTTCTGGATCAACCAAATGTTGATCCATTGGTTGCAACAGGAATTGACCAACTGGCTTGTTGTGCGAGCCTGACATCATATGGTTATATAGTCCATGGTTGTATGGCCACAACCATATAATGTATGTAAAAAAAAAAGGGTGAGGCTTTGATCGTATGGATGTAGCCATCATATTGACTTTTTTGGACCTCACACCCCCACCCCCATAAACACCCATGTAGAGGACTATAAAAACTATTTGCTTCAGCGGCAATCCCAGCAGAAGTATCTTCTCTGTATGGTCTCCATACTCTGACGCTGTGAGGAGGCCCTCAAGACAGCTGCTATGCACCTCTCGAAATGGTTCACACAGCCTACTTATTACATAGTGCTATCTTCATTCTACGTACAATTAATAATGTGTTGATTTAGATTAAATAGGTTAGTGAATATAATGGATTACCTGCATGCTTGATTTGTGTGCAAGCTCATGTATTTTTTCTCTCCTGTTGGAAACTTCTATAGAATCAGTCTACCTAATTGAGAGAACAATTATTTAGTATACGCTTGACACTACTACATAAAGCAGCATTATGTGAACCCGATTTAAAGCAATTCACAAATGTCTAAGAACAAAGAAATTAAAGTTATAACGTATTGCATGATACACTTAATATTTTACAAATCTGTGTTTAAATCTGATAAATTTATGTCATGAAAACTCGGCTGCTTTCTCCTTAGAAGATATAATGTTTTCCAAATGTCCAAACTTGGGATGGGTACAATGTGTATGTGTGTATCTCAGTGAAGAGGATAACAAAAATCACCCATCAACATTTTACATTCATTTTTCACGTATGGTATTTTATCTTGCCAACCTTCTCCCTTTGTCATGCAGTAAAATATTACAGAGTTATGAACTCTTATTCAAAACAGCCATGCTTGTGAAGCAAAATCAGTTCTGTTAATTTAATCTGCTTTCCTAAATGTTAACAGCGGTGTAAAAATGGATGCTGTCATCCTTGTAATCAGTTGCACGGTGCACGGGGGCAGCAGTCTCTGGTGCCTCTTCTGTGAACTAATCTTTCATTTCATAGCAGATCTTTCCATATCAAACAACACAAATGACTTAATTTGCATGACAGGATTTGTAACGGGGCAAATCTAGTGTCAAAGTCGATTAAAGATTACACCGGAGAACTATCATAATCAGGACTCTAATGAGCCTAAATAGTACATGTGAAGTCTCCCCTTTTTGCCATTCCAGTCATGTCTAAAAAGGGAATGTGTTTCTTTTCATCGCTGAGCAAGTCCTTGGGTTTGAACATTACACCCTGCGTTGAGCTAAAGTCATGTCAGTCTAGTTGCAGAGAGAGAGAAAGGGAAATAATAAAGCAAACATCACTTCAGAAATGACATTGCTTAGTATAAGCCAACGTTTGAAGCCCTTAATTCTTCTAATCTGCAAAATAGTCGATGCTAATGGGTTTTTGCCTTTGTGAAAGCTGATGCATAGAAAGAAAAACTCTAATGAGCTGCCTGGGTTGTATGCTTACAGATACCTGTCAAATGTCTGTCATCTTAGCTATCGTTGAGGCATTATAAAGAAAGTAAGAAGGAAGGAACGACAGTATTTGTACAAGCATTTTCATGCTAAAATGGCACAATTTTCTTCCTGTCATAATTTCATTGTACCTGAAAGTCAGAAAAAGCTTAACCCTTTCATTTTGCACATCTTGTGCAACAAACTGTCTATGCTGCCAAGCGGTTTTCAAGAGAGCTCTGTGTGTGTTTCTGCTTTTTTGTAAATAGCATCCCCTTCTAAATTTGTTTCAGGTACAAGCTGTCAGTTGCTGCATCCTGGAGAGAGCAGTAGTTTATTACGCATAACAAAACCATAACATAAAAAAGTCCATTGTTGGAATATATTTTGACTTCGAGATGTTTACTTACCTTTGTATCCTAACAATGTTCAAATGAATGTAGGTGTAACAAGGTCAGCAAATGCCCCCCTCAGCTTCTCAACTTCTCTTTTACAGAAAAGAAATAAGAAATATAATGGCACCTGGGAAGCTAAGCCTTGGTGCGAGACTAGGCTAGCATAAGATGTTGAAATATCATCTCAGAAGCAGGCAGTGGCAAAACCCTTCCATACTGTTGCCAAGAAAATCTTGACACCAAGACTTGAGTTTTGGAAAGACCTTTTGACATTGGTAGTTGATCGCTCTGTCATTACTCCTCTATCAAAGTGGTTTTTCAGAGTTGAAGATAGAAAGATAATATGTAGAATGTGTTTTTCTTCCCATTTTTTTAGACTTTTTTTTTTTTTAAGTCAAGCAGTAGAGAGTTTTTTTTGAAGCTCTGATTGCATTTCCTACCCAGCCTTCCTCAACTTGTATCCATTACATGCCCTCTTATAATTTTGATTCATGGCCCTCTCCGTTCTGAACAACCATTGTGCAAATGTTCTTTACATTTAATTTTTTTAGTATGGTAAAGTAGAAGCCACAGTATAATAACAAAACACAAGGACATGGGGGCAGTCACCTCTTGAAAGGAGAAACACGCACTTAACTATTATCTCTCTTTGATCTCTAGAGGTTGACCAAGGGTTGATTACTCTTACTTTATTCGTTCTTCTTGAACAAACATTTCTTTCCTCCATTTCACTCCTTCCTCTGATTTTTCCTCACAACCTGAGGTGGGTTGAGTTTAGAGAGAGTGACCAGTCTAGACTTCTTTTTGAGAACATTGTAGCTCGTGAATTGTGTGTGAGAGAAGGAGGTTCGCAGCAGCTATTATTGGCTATTAAAAAATCCAAACCCCATTTCAAGGCCTCCTTTTAAGATGTGGCTGCTGATAATTTTTGAGCAGATGGAGAAGCATCTTATTATTGTTGTTATTGCAGCCAAAGGCCTCAGTGGGCAGAATGATAAGGGTGGGATTTCCATGGTGGCAAGGTTTTAAGGGAAATATAAGAGGAGTATTACTGGACAAAATATTACTCCTTACACTATACTGGTTTTTTGACAGAAAAAGCAGGGAATCACTTTATCATTGCTTGGTGATTTAGCAGTGTGGATTTGGGATTTTCTGGGGGGAAGCAACAAAGCAAAAGCTTGCTGAGAATTCTAAAATCAATCTAAAATTTCTTATCTAAAATAAGAAAGGTCTGCTTCCTTATGTTTTCACATGCATTTTTCCCACTTATTCTTTTCCAGATAAGAATGAGGGATATTATAGCCCATATTCCTAAGTTAAAATAGATGCTGAAATGTACAACACATTGCATTACTTTTAAATATCTTTTAAAAAACATTTAGGTATTAGCTTCAGATTTCCAGTTAGCCATTGCAATCTAAACTGGTGGGACAATTAAGGAGTGCATTTCAGTCTTCAATGGACTCATTTTGCACTCTATGAAAATATCTCATGTGTTGCTTTACACTCCAGATGAAGCCATTTTTCTCCAGCCCCTTCCCCCTGCCCCATGGAAAAGCCTGTAAACACAACAGGCAGTTTTCATCATCGCAGCAACATCAACATGAAACGTACAACAGGCATGAAATATTCTAAGCATTTATGACATGTAGTGGGTACGATGCAGCTCTCTTCTGCACTGATACAAAAAGAAGAAAATATGAAATCTTCTTTATGCTACAATATAATTCAATAGAATGGATTTAAAAGTTACCGTTAAAAAAGCATTTACAAAGGTCAGAATATGGTGAATGAGGGTCTGTCATGGAGGCAGCAACGGTCAGTCATATCACCAGCCAAACCTCAGTTTGGTGTAGACATTCTCTCCCCTACCCCAAAGTGGAAGGTCAGAAGCTTCATTAAGTAATGGTTGGGATTCACTATGTTATACTGTCAAGCTCACCAAATGTACTCTCCTTATACTGGATTCTCCCACCATGCCCTCTAGATGTTTTGGACTATGTTCATCATAATTCCCCATCAGTGTGGCCATGCCAGCTAGGGACTGTTGGAGCTGATTCAACAGATTTGAAGAGTGCCGGGCTGGAGAAAATTGTCCTATCAACACATCTCTTCTTCTTCCCTACTAAGTTTAGCTCAAAGCTGACGGTATGTTATAATCCCTTTTCTCATCCGAACACTGTGTGGAAAAGATCTCAACTTTGGATGTCAAAAACAGGCTTCAGAATCATTCCTTACTTCTATTTGAGCAAGTTAGGTATTAAATAACCATCTGAGCTTTCTGGCTGTTTAGTAGAGCTTTCACACTTAATCCCAAGAACCGAATGCTAAGCAATTAATGCCCCCAATGTGAACAATATATATCTGACGTGTGTGTGTGTGTGGCTCTGATGTGGGATCCCGTCCCTTTCAAGGTATGAATAATTCATTCAGCATCTCTGCTCAATTGTTCTTTTAACAATGGCAATTATGATTTTAAAAGGTTATACGGCATGTTGCAAAATACTCCTTTGTGGTTTCCCCAGTGGCAGCTTGTGTACAATTTTCCACAGACCCCAGCCTTTGCCATTACTCTTGCTGGCTCACTCTTTCCCTTCCTCCCTGCAAGCCAAAGTTCGCCTTTTCCTCTGAACACTACCTCTGTGACCTAACTGCTACACCTCTGATCCTCCACACCCCAGAAGCTGTCACAGGTCTCCCTCCTTCCCAGGAGTTGAACACACAATAGAGAATAGGCCCTCGCTGTGAGGTTCAGCAGCCATTAACCCCTACCAGCTGTTCCTGCAGGGAGCCTTCTGTGGCTGAATGCCCTTTCTCTGGGGAGGCCCTCATTTCCACTAATCTAACTATTGTTGGCTTGGAATGCTGACAGGAGAAAAGAAATTTTTCTTGTGTTCATGCAAGTGTGTGTATCCATGTGTAAGTGAAGGAAGAGTGAAGGCTAATTTCTATAGTAGGCATGAATGGAGGGGATGGGAAAAATACTAGTTAAAATGTGTTTACTTGCTTAAAAGGCTCTGTCAATTTAAATAATTTCAGTACCATGCTTTTTTTCCTCCTCTGGTTAAGGGGAAGAAAATTGGTTACTCTTAAATTTTTTTCCATGAAAGCCACTAAAAAGATCCTTGTATTGCCTGCATCTTTCAAGCAATATGTTACTTTATTTTGTTTTGCTCCCAAAAGTGACTAATCTTACATCTTGAGAAAAGTTAAGAGGGTGAGCTGCATTTGAGGTAATTCATCTTTCCAAAACTAAATGTATGTGTGTGTTGAAGTATTTAATTTACTGAATAGCTGTCACTGTTTGGGGAGCTTCTGATAATAATTCCTCATTTTCTCTGTCGGTGAAAAAGATGTGATTGTCATATTTTATAAAGGGATAAGGAACTATTTTTATATAGTGCTTAAACATTATATACAAAAGCCCATTTCACTTCAAATCAATTATATTTTCTGTAGTCAGAAATAAAGTCTCACATTATTTTGAGAATGCATTACTTTTTGTAATTATAAATAAATGATATTTTAAAAATATTTTCATGGACTGTGAATAGCTTTATATAAGAGAGAATTAAAGCTAGTTTTCAAAGCTAAGAAAATAGTTGACTGGCATGCAGAATAAAAATGTTAGTGCATTAAGCTAGCTTGGACTCTATACATTTTTTTGGATACAGATATGTTCCCTATTTTCTTGGTCACTGTATTCAGTTGATAAAAAAAACAACAACCCTGTTTTTAAAAAGCTGCTGTTATTCAGAACAGGGATTATCTGCATAGAAATTTGTTTTTTGAATAATTAGGGCAAATGACATATAACTATACAGTGCATCTGTTCCCATGTCTAGACTGCAGGAATTATGGATTGTGGAAGTAGCAAGGTAAGCCTATTAATTTATTTGTTAGATTAATATCCCGTCTTTCCTCCAATTGCTCCAGCCAGCTTATGTGGGGATCTCCCTTCAATTTATCCCACAATAGCAAGCCTGTGAGGTGAGTTGCAATGACAGCAAGAGTGATTGATCCAAAGTCACCCGATGAGTTTCCATGACTAAGGATGTACTTGAAATTGTGTCTTCCCAGTCCAAGTCTAACACCTTGACCACTACACCACACTAACTTTCTACTGGCTAAAAAAAAAGGGGGGGTGTTTTTTGCCCATAACTCCTTCCCTCTCCTTTACTCCAAATCATTAAAATAGTGTAAAATAAAATTTATGTGAATTGAATTTGGTTTTCTTAATTTTAAATGCCAACATACTAACAGGATGTAATGGGCTATGAGAATAACCTTGGGAGACAGGAGGAAGAGCTGCAGCCTAGACAACGGTCTGATAAGAGAGATCAGAGTCCAAAGGAGGGATGAGGTGGAGAAAGCATCTCAGAAGGGACCCTCCCTCCTTCTCTGGAAAGTAAAGGCAGGAGAGGGAGGAAGTGCTTTCAGACTTGCAAGATTCTGTTACTGTAACCTTACAATAAAGTATGATTAGTACTCATGGTTTTGGTTTCCTGTCTGGACTACCTTGAAGGGCTGACACAGAGAAGAGTCTTTCTCTTAAAATACTATTTCCTCTAAAGCACATGGTTTATTTGTTGAAACAGAAAGTCACATGTCTAAAAAGAAATTCTAGTAGAAATGACAAATTTTAATAATAGTATCAACAAAGTGAGTGGGGAAATCTTAACTTCTTAATTATTTCACTCCTGTTTTGAAGCCTCCCTTGACATCAATAGGAAGCCTAGCATCAAGTTTAGTATCAGTTCATTGCTATAAGTCTCCTTGTCTGGAAATGATAAGACTGCATCCCATCATTTCAAGCTTTTACTGCTGTTGAAAGATGAAATCTGAGCTGTTTCAACAAAGCAAAATACCGATTCCTTTCCCATTTTTATTAGCATAAGACAGCCAAACCCCACATCTAAATTCTAGGGTTGTACAGCTGTTCAGAAATGATGTGGAAAATGTTACTCTGAATACATACTAGCAAAAACATAGAACTGATCTGCAACTCTTTAAAGCAGCTGAATCTTTTCTCAATATCATATGGCTTTCCTTTCCAGCTGTCACATGCATATCTGTATGTTCCAAAGCCTCCTTTGGAAATTGAATCTGAAACATTGTGTATCCTTACTTACTATTTCCTCTCAAATGGGTAAAAATACTTAAACCTACATTCTATTTCTAGAATTTGAATGGTAATGCAATACTGTTACTAGTGTGAACACATCAGCAAGGACTGGAATGGATAACAAAATCAATAATTAATCAGTGCTTGAATTGTTTCCCAGACTCCTCTGATTCTACTGGACAATTGTAGGATGGAGATTGTTCTTTTATACCAGAATAAAAGCAACAACAATAGAAAATTATCTACTGTTAATATTTTTGGTTATATGTGAACCATCTCTTTATCCCTTAAGGTTGGCCATGAAACCCTTGTTGTTGCAACATACAAACTAAAAATGCACCCTAGGATAAGCTCATCACTTCTAGTTAGGTGTACTTTGCAGAGGAAATTAAATAGAACTGTCTTTTCTGCAGGAATTCTCATGACTCTGTAGGGAATTTAACTGAATTTTAACAGCACAGGAGTACCTAGGGGCATTGTTGAGAGCCCCAAGGAGTCAAGGAAAGCAGTAATAAAACTATTGACCTAGAAGAGGGTCACCAACTTTTTTGGGCTAGTGAGCACATTGGGAGTTTTGAAAACATGTAATAGGCACTGAACCACAATGGTTATCAAGGAGGGTGTTGTAATAAACAGTTATATTCCAGATTGCAAACAGCACTGGAGTATAACCATCCATCATTCTACTTTCTAAGAATTCTTCTGGGATTTATGTGAAACTGAGAAACATCACTGAAGGTACAGATTTTTGTAAGATACTAGCTTCCAATTCCTTTCTTAAATTAAAATTGTCTTTTAAAAATATAAATTTAGGGCAGGGAGGGTAACAGACTTCAAGGAACATTCTACTGTGCATTTTGCCCCCCCTCCCCAGGATTTGGATTAATTTCATCAGATCTCTGATAGCTGTGACATGTAATATTCCAGTCATAATTTAGCGAAGGCTGTTTGTTTTCATAGGGTTCCAAAGTGCATCATTCTTATCAGTTGATTCTCAGAAGCATTTATTATATTAATTTCCTTCAGGACATCAAGACAACATACATACTTTCCTCCTCTAATATTTTCATACAACAAAAACAGCCAGAAAACAACTGGCCAAAAATCATCAATTGAGTTTCAATAGTTCCCACAGCCAGGGATGGGCTTAAAATTGGGTAATCATGCAATTCTCCTCTATCTAGAATGGTTTAACATTTTTGTCTTTCGATGATAAAGGCTTTATTTAATCATCTATCAGTTTAGTGGGGAAAACAGATAAACTTTCCTTTGTTTTTATTACATTGTTTTAATAAGACAAAGAAACAATTTCATTTAGGTGTTTGAAATGATATTTTTCCAAGGATGTGATAAATGGTTAGAACAGTGTTTCTCAACCTTAGCAACTTTAAGATGTGTGGACTTCAACTTCAGCCAATGGCTGGCTGGGGAATCCTGGGAGTTGAAGTCCACACATCTTAAAGTTGCCAAGGTTGAGAAACATTGGGTTAAAAGATCCTTTTAGAACTGTAGAAACAAGTTTCCAAAGAGCAATGGATCAATAGTCAGTGGCATATGCCAAGAATCTCTTTTGAGCTACTGGGAGGATTATTAATCAGAACATTTTAAGTGAACGAAGGAGGGTAAATTCTTAAATTTGCAGTGATAGAAGGCCATGAGTCAGGTAGAGATCTACAAAATTAAATTTGTACAAGACTGTAATTTGCTGAAGTCCAATCAGTAATGGATACAAAGGACCTATGCAGTTGGTAACTACCTGTTCACTGAGCATTCAAGAGCTGCTACTTAGCAGTACCACTTTAGATAAGGACTCCTGTTTAGTATCATCTTTAGCCTTGGGCAATGGTTCAAGAAAAATGTTGACAATTTAAAAGGAGCTACCGAAGAGCTATACTCATAAAGAAGCATTTGAACATATAACTTACGAAGAATGACTGAATAGGAATATGTTTAGCAAGAAAGATGGCAAATCTGACCTGAGTCTCAATACTGTGCAGTATAGCTGAATACTGTATAGTTATTATTTTTGGTTATTTTGTGCATTCTATATCCGCCCTCACCTTTGACCAAGAGCAGCACTGAAGGTGGCTAACAACAACAATAATAAAAAAAGATAAAATGCATTGAAAGAGATTTAAGAGTTCATCAGACCAGTTGAGACATAGTGGGGAGTTAGATTCTTTACTCTTCTGTAATACCAGACTGGTGCATAAAAAATTCTACTTGCTTGTTAACCAAAGTAGCCAATCAGGAGCCATAGTCAAGATGAAACCTTATTCCTTAGAACTCTCATCTGTGTCAATTATAGCAAAAGCTAGTCAAGATTTAGTTTATACTAGATTGTGTACCTAATTTCAAGAAAAACTGATAGTGTTAACCATAATTAATAGTGGCTTGCATCTGCTCATTTAACTCCATTTATGTTTTAAAATTAGATTGTTCCCTAGTACTGTTCTGACAAGACAAGTGATGATTCAAGAGTGATTTCCTACCATTTGTTACCACAAAATTTGAAGATGGGAGAGAGGAGTACAGACAGATTAAGCACCATAGAAGTATTTCGTCTAGATTCAGGTGACATTGCCTGTGAAATGCATTTTTTCTCCTCAAAGGAGTTAGCAGTTTGTTTGTGACAAATTTCAGAGTAATTATTATGAGGCTGAAATCCTGAATATAACAATTTCCTTTACCGTCCACCAGTTTAAACTGAATTTAAGCAGGCCATGTGAATAATTATTGCTTAAATAATTTTGCACATGTATAACTTTGTCACTTAAAAATGTATTGGATAGAGGGAGCTGTGATGATAAAGTATAGAATCTCCACTGAGGCTGTAATCTTACCTGGGAATAAACCTCAGTAAATTAACTGTGTTGGATCCAGAGTTGATAAAAATATCACTGTTAAAATCAGTGAAATTTATTAAATTAAGCATATTTATTGCTTGGCCTTGATACAGCTTAATGAGATTTGCTGGAATAAACATGCATAGGATTGTTCTACAGGACTTTGCATGAATTATTCAGTGAATCCATGAATGGATATTAGAGATAAACTTCATTTCAGAACAAGCAGTAAGAATTCATCTGAGAAATAGGCTCCACATTCAATATTTTCATTAAAACTCTTTCTAAACATTGCACTTCATACAGAAATGTACACACTCCTTGTATGTATAAATTCATGCATGCAAAGGATTCTATAATTGCATGATCCTAAAAATGGAAACATAGAATACAACTGTGTCAGCATAATATTGTAACAGTTCTGAAAGGTACACACTGTGGTCAGTTAGAAAAATGAAAAACGCACTTTTAACACTGGAAAATCATGTTGCTTTTCATGCTATGAACTTCATATATGAGTTTTCTGCAATGTATCTGGATTATGTGATCACATAGAATAGAAATTATTGGAATTTTAATTCATGTTTTGTTTTTAAATATTCTTTAATCTCATTCCAGAAGTATCCATGGCAGTTGAGAAACTTAAATGGGGTATTAAGGGGAGGGGGAGGGATGTGTGAAGAAAACTTATTTGCAAAAAGACTTTAAAAAACCATAATTTAGCCTGTAATTTGTGTTTCTACATTTCTGGTAGTATTAAGGACTCGCTGGAGCATAGAGCTCACAGCATTAACAGTCTCTCCATTTGCTGAACAATAGCACAGCCAGATGCTGCTGGTCATAATTTATTCTTTTACACTGATGCTTGCACACATACACATACACTTTCAGTGTAAATTCAGTTCAATTTGCACTCATGAGAGTGGGAAAAAACCTATTAAGTGCATCATTATTTTATTTGAGAAAGCAAAATGGTACATAAATTCTGTATCTAAGAGATTATGCCACAGAAGAATTAGCACTCCTTCCAGCTTGCTCATGCTGTATATTCTTAAAAATAGGGACTGTACCCTATTCCCAAAGACAGAAAATGGGGGTGGAGAGTGTTTCCAAAGAAATCTTAAGTTTCTCAATTCAGTGCATTGCTTTTGAGAAAAGGCTTCGAGAACCTGGATTGCTTGTTGCTTTACATTATTTATTCTGCTGCAGTGTTCGTGTTCTTCCACTCACATCTTATTTGCCAACATTCAATATTTATCACACCCAAGCCCAGCTGACTGCCACTTCCCTAGGTTTTGCATAAGACTCCCCACCCTAGTCTTCCTCTGCCCACCAATAATTGTAATACAAGTGTAGCAACCCCCACCCCCAAAAAAGTAGATTGCAAGAAAGGATCATAGGATTAGTTCTTCCTTCCTTCCTTCCTTCCTTTCCATCCAGTAGGATTGCAGATCTTCACAGAATCATTTAAAGAAAGAGGAGGAGGAGGAAGGAGAGAGAGAGAGAGAGAGAGAGAGAGAAATGCAAACTATTAAAAAAGCACATACACGGTTGACACTGTTGTGACAGCCAGTAGTATCAGCGGCAGTCAATTATCTTCACAAATGCCTCGTGTGCTAATGAGTCTCACAAAAATCACCAGACTTTTCTGGCAAGGAGAAAAGATCAGTTTCATTGCTTGCAGAACTAATTCAGTGTACAAAAGTGAAGGCTTCGCCATCACTGCCTCTTTTACTGCCCCTTTTGTAAAGGCTTTTGATGTGCACTGAAGAGTTCCGTCTGTGTTTGGGACTCTTCATCTCCAGTTCATTGCCTGTCATTAACATACATATCCATATGAAAAGTTTGGTAAGTCACTAACAGCTGTCCAGAATGGAGTTTGGGGGAAGGGCTGGAGAAAGAACCTATCCCTTCTCGAAATGCTGACAATACTATTTAGCTCTTTTTGGCAATGATATACCTAACTTTTTAAAGCCGCCTTTCACTCAAAGAGCCAATAGGCATAATACTACATTCAAATACGTTGTGGTTTTCATTTTGAAGCGGTCACTGCTGTATTCAGAAGGGGCCCGTAGTGGCTGAGAGCAAAAGGAACTCCATCATTCATTACAAAACAGAAATACTTCCCGAGCATAGCTTTTCACTGTTGCAAATAACCTCACTGATTCACCCCAGTGGGGAGAGAAAGATCGCAGCAGATGCTCTCGAAGGTTATTTTATGCTAAACTCTTGCTCAGAACGATCAGACCTCACAGTTCGCCGTCAGGGACTGCTAGAAACAAAAGACAAGTCACATCACTTCTGATAAAAAAGTTTGGCCGTAAGTGATTTGCAAATGTACGTAAAAGGTCCTCTGAGAGAAACAAAACTTCTATTCCAAGCAGAGTAGAAATAGCAACTAAGCACCTCTCTGGACTGAGTCGGGGTAAAATAGGTAGATTTTTGCATTTATGAGTACGTGTGCATGCGTGCATGTATGTGTGTGTGTGTGTGTCACACAGTGCAGCAACACTATCAACTAAAGAACTTTTCAATCTCCTTATTATCAGTCCAAGATATATATTGAACTGTCACTAAATTATGCCAATTTTATAGGTATCAAGAGGAAAAAGTAAAAAAATGTTTCAGGGATTACATCTAGGATATTGTCTCCTATCTGAAAATGGAAAATGTTTGAATGGAAGCTTTTAACCAATGGAATTAAAAACATTTGTGGTGGAATTATAATTTTTACCATTTTGTTATCATACCGTAATAAAAACCCATGTTTCCATTTTGTGCATGTGGTCTTAAACATTGTTTCACTAAAGCAAAAGAGAGTTCCCCATTGACTTTAATGGAGTTGAGATGGCATGTGTAGAGTTTGGGCTGGGGGGGGTAGGGGTGTTGATTTTTTTTTTTCCCATCTCCCAAATAATGCTTTGATTGATAAATGCTTTTCCATCCAGCCCTCCCTGTAGTATGGAGTTCATGACCCTTGAGCGATAATTTACAATACCCTGAACCCAAGGTTTTCCAGGTCTTAGTTGCAAAACTATGGTGGGTAAATCTGTGTCAATTATCAAGGGCTTGACATACTTTTACAAGCATTTTTATCAGAAGCAAAGTGCCCAGCAGGCTACCAACCCACCAATTCTGGAAAGGTTTTATTCTTGTACAGATCCTCCCACTACGCAAAAACAGCTTAAGCTGTATAAAAACGAAGACCTTAATCTCACTTGTTGCTGCTTTCTTTTCTTTTCACAAAGTTCCCAACCTCCTTTAGAGCTGCATCTCCCGTATCAGCCTGTTCTTTGACTAACCAAAAAAGAAAAAAAAAACCACTCACAAAAAATATCCCTTTTCACTCTGCCTATTTTGATCTGAAAATTAAATCTTATTTCTTATGCATCCTGTTTATTGTCTTGAAAGAATCTGAGCATTCATTTAAAGGAGGCCAGAATGACTTCTTAAACACATTTCTCTCTTTGCTGCAATTAAACAAAGTGGAGCTGTGATTAGTCCACCGCAGGGGGGAAGGAAAAAGGCACCCTTGAATCAAAATGGGGGGACCTGACTGCGCATTATCGTCTCACAATGCAGGAGTTTGTTGCTGAAACCTGCTTATCGCCTTGCAGGGCAAACCATGGGAACTCCAGTCAGGTGGAAACTCACTCTCTCCTTTCAGCTGAAGCAGCTTTAAGTGCCCTAAGAACAGCTGAAGTCCCTGAAGATCTCCCCAATAACTGAGACATTTAGGATAATCTTTACGAGAGTTTTCCACATTCCCTTCTGGGGGTTGTTTTTTCATTGACAAGAGAAGGAGAGTTAATGATGAGCTTTTGCCTGCTGCTGCTGCTGCTGCTTCTCCCTCTCTCAGATCCATGCCAAAAGCGGCTGTTTAAGTGAAGTCCCACCTCCCTCTCGCTCATGGGAAACCACTCAGGCCCAACACTCGCTCGGCTGTGTGTGCATGACACATAATGAAAACAATTTTACGCTGCAGAGGGAAGTCTCCAGCAATTACGGATGTAACAGCCACCTGCAGAAGCCAGCCCCTGGTTGGCGGCTTCATGAATATTTGATGCTGTGATGTTATGTGTTGAATGGCGAAGGCAGGTGAGGGGGAAGGAAGAAGGGACGCTGTTGGAGACTTGTCTCGCAGGGCTGTTTCTCCACAGTGGCCCATAGTGTTAACACCACTGGGGATTCTGACCCTGCCCAGGACTCTACCCGAGCAGCTGAAGCTGAGCTGAGCTGATGTGACAAGTCCTGGGGGGCGCTCTTTCAAATCCCTTGTCTGCCAATTTTACACATGAGGTCCAGCTCAAAGAGCCCCGGCATCGGGCTTGTCCAATTTAATTTGAGAAGCTAAGTGGCGGATCAGGATTAAATGAGAACGGTGTAATGGAGAAAGCTTGTTCTCCCTCTTTAAGCCATCGAGGTTAGAAATGAGTGCGTGCACGTGCGCACAAGCACACACATATACGCACACATGCAGAGCACTGTTTGCAAAATCACCATTACCTTTTTTTTTTGTTTAACCCAACACTTGCATTTATTATGCCGGACATGGAAGGTTTTCATCACTGCCTGCTCTCGTAATAGCCGCCATCGTATTTCTAGCCTTCTAGGTGATTCATTTTCGTTCTTAAGCATATCATTAAAACATATATAAGAAGAGTTAAAGCAATGGTTTTGTAGAGCATATATTACTTTTTATATCAATTAAAGACTATATGAAGTGCTTTATCTAATTTGGAAGGAAATGGTGGTAAAACATTAATAAGTGTCACCACTCTTTCAGCAGCTAATATTTATGTTTTACGTATGCTGCCTTCTGCTCCCCACTTTTTGAACGTGGAGTTTCACTCAAACATACTTAATCTTGGAGAAAATAATATTTTATACAGTATCTAAGCTACAGCTATAAGGTATAGCTCTACAATCTCCACTGGAATAAATGAGCAAAGAATATGTACAGCTATAAATCCAAGTCACTTTCAAACTACTTCTGTATACATATATATGCAGTGAAACCTTGGGCACAAATTGATAAAGATATATAAGAAAAAGAAAACAATTACATGGAAAAAAGAAGCATGTCGGACTTTTGGAATCATAACTAGCTTTAGAAACTCTAAAGTCACTATGCTTAACTATGCTGAGACATTTAAAAGGTTAAAATATTTTTATGACAGTATATTTCATACTATTATTGGCATTAAGAAAGAAATGATGTAATTATATCTTAATTCTCCCACATGAGCATTATCTTTTAATGCAATATTGAAACCTTCCCACTCATAACATTTGTATTTCCTTTTGCATTCAATTTTCTAGCCTTTCTAACAGTTGGACCTGCAGAAAAGCTTATGGACTCATTTTTGCCTAAAAAGAGAAAATCCATAAGACTGAAGCTGTCTTTCTAATAATAACTGGCCTTTTTACCAATCTACAGAGAGAGCAACTGGTAGAAGGACACAATAGCAAGCTCACAGAAAGCATTGCTTCACAGTGACAATGGCTCTTGGAAATCTTAAACCAAACAGCCCAAGATTCTGACCAGTTCACCTTTAAAGCTGAAAATTGTACTAGACCAGGTTTGTTACCACCCCTACCTCTGAGAATCTTTTTAAAGATCCCATTGAGAAGGTGAATGTACCTGAAAGTGCATTCCAAGGTAGCTGACCATCAAAACAGGCTGAGATGATTGGATGCAATTACCTATTAATTTGAGTTCAATTGCCCATGACTAGGCCTACTGAGAGCTGCTTTACATAATAGGGTAACATGACTATATTGGTATTCTACAACATGACCGAGTTGTATGAATAAGATCATTTCTTTTCAATTTTCCAACTTCAGGAATTTAAAGCACTTCTACATCGCCACTAGTTTCCCTCAGCCCCTCAAACAGTCTGAAACCAACCTGAAACTTCCTTCACTTCTGCTGATCTTCAAGCATTGAAATCAGCCTGAGATCATCATGAGTTAATCAGTGCCCTCCAGCTTAGCAATAGGAGAGCACAAACATGTCAGTGCTTCGTCCCCTAAACTGAAAAGTCCTGGATAAAAATCCCTCGGAAGGAAGGAAGGAAGGAAGGAAGGAAGGAAGGAAGGAAGGAAGGAAGGAAGGAAGGAAGGAAGGATTATCCTCTTTCCCTGTACTTTGCAGAAAAAAGGAAACATCCAAGATGCCTTGCCATCACTGGTACACTGAATATACAGGCTCTCCCTGATTTGCATCAGCTTCTGTTTTGGAAAGGCTAGCGTAAGTTGATTTTTTGACTAAGCTAGAATTTAAATTTCCTGGGTAGATACAGGACAGGGCAAGCTGAGAGGGGTGAGGGGAGATTGTGGGACCAACATGCCCAGAGACTCTCCAAGTGTTCAGGAGCAGCACCTGGCTTGTGCTTATTCCCTGATGCTTGTGGGCCAGCATTTCCAGGCACCCTCAGTTGGGCTGGACTGTTGCCTTTGGCCCTTTAAAGAATGCTGCTTGTCATGTGAAAGATGTCAGATCACTGTCCTTTTCCTAAGTGGCTGCCCTTTGTTACACATAGAGTTTGCATGAAGTTGAATATATGTACATCAAATCTCATGTACTATAACCCAGGAATATCGGAAAAGCATCTGAATGTGTAATGCTACCATAGCAGCAATTTTGCAACCCAGTGCTTTTCCAGTATCTCCAACTATGGTTGCATGCTACTAGAGTGGCTGGAGTAGAGATCTATCCTAAATATTGCAGACAGGTTCTAGAAGATCCATTTGAATGTAGCTGGGATATGCAGATCCTTATAGCTCTTGCCTCATACACAGTAAACCAGGCAAAGCAAACAGGAACTCTCCCCTCTTCTTCAGCAGGGGACCAGCAAGTCTCCAAAGCCCTAGTCTGTTGCTTGTGCTCTTTTCTGAGTATCTGTCCTGAAACAGCATGGCTGCTTTGAGGGCATGAACTGAAAGACAAAGAACAGCATGGATTTCCACCAAAGTCCACAACCTCCAAAAAAATATGGGTTGTTGGCCTGGTTTCAAATAAGCTGGGAATGGTAGTATGGTGGTGTAAGCAATTCAGCTCTTAAAGCAAGTCAGTATTTCTAATCCGATGGGGTTAGAATCAATTCTGAAGTAGCACGAAGTCCTTTGTGGATGTGTCCTAAGGGGTACTGGCTTGGTTCATACCCTCCGTTAAGGTATTCTATGTCTGGTTTTGTTTGAGCTGAGTGAATTGTGTGAACCTAGCCAATTGTTGTTCATTCATTAAATGATGTATTTATAAGTCAATCTCCAGTAGTAATGTATGGCTGTGAGAGCTGGACCATAAAGAAGGCTGAACGCCGAAGAATTGATGCCTTTGAATTGTGGTGCTGGAGAAGACTCTTAAGAGTCCCCTGGACTGCTAGGAGGTCAAACCAGTCAGTCTTAAAGGAAATCAACTCTGATTGCTCATTGGAAGGATTGATAATGAAGCTCAAGCTCAGATACTTTGGACACCTAATGCAAAGAGAGGACTCTTTGGAAAAGACCCTGATGCTGGGAAAGATGGAAGGCAAAAGGAGAAGAGGACGGCAGAGGATGAGATGGCTAGATAGCATCACTGAAGCAATGAGCATGAAATTGAGCAAACTCGGGGAGGCAGTGAAAGATAGGAAGGCCTGGCGCAATATGGTTCATGGGGTCACAAAGAGTCGGACACGACTTAACGACTAAACAACAACAACAAAAATAAGTCAATCAGGCAATTTGCATGCTGCCTCAGTTACCAAAGTAAATGTAGGTGGCTTACATGTTAAGAAAATAATAAAATAGAAACCAATAGCAATACATAGCCACACAATGGAGAGGATAAAGCAATTACAATAATCAAGAATAAATTACAATAATCAGGAATAAATAATCAGGGAATAGATCACTGAACCCTATCCCAGGGCCTGCTGGAAGAGATAATTTTTCAGTTTTATGAAAGCCCAACAGGTTGGAGCCATACAAATCTCAGGGGGACACTGTTCCACAGGATAAGCACAGCTACAGATGACTAAACATGGCTTAGAATGGCATGTAATTCCAGCCATTGAAATACAGTTCTGCATATACCTGCTCTAAAATTAGTCTCACTGAATTTAGCGTGGCTTACCATCATCCATCATGTTACCAGATAAAAAACTGTAGTATTGTAGACTGCAATGAGTAAACTTGCACAGCGCAGCAACATTATCTTTCTGTATAAAGTCCATAGGTAGAAGCAATCTTATAGATGGTTACCTGGGTGTAATTTAATAGATTTCAGTTGTATTCCTCTCAGCTTCATGTTAGATCAGATTAATTTATAAAAAGCAATCCATATAAGTAAATTATTATCATGTTTGAGTAGATCATTCAGATATGTTTCCCTGGGAAAAACATACCTTTTGTAATGGAAAAGCTAAACTTTTCCAAAATGAAAAATTCCAAACTTAGCAAATGGCATGCTTTTTCTATCACCACTGAGTGAGTTGTATGTGGAAGGTGCCGGCACAATCATCATGACCATGTTGCATCCGAGATGCTGTATGATGTATGCATGTGAGGCATGCATTTAACATGGCGTGTTCCTGTCCTGTTGGTGGTAGCATTATATGTATACTCCTCCCATCTAGTATCTCTTCCATTTCTGGAAAAGCTCTTTGGTATAAAAGGTCTTTATACTAATATTTTTAGTATAATAATGAATATTACCGTATTTTTCCGACTATAAGACAATACTTTTTTCTAAAATCCTTACGCTAAAAATGGAAGGGCATCTTATTCAAGGAAGTTAGCCGAGGAGAGAACCGCGCGGTTGCAAAACTGCCCATACTTTGTCTCTGCAAACAGGCTTCCTCCTATTGCTAGCCTCCAATCACGAGTGAAATAGCTTGACTCTGCAAACAGACTTCCTCCAATCACGAGCCTTATGTAACTGACGTCAGCTGATGTTGAACAAACCAATTAGAGGAAGGCTGTTTGCAGAGACAAGCTATCGGCAGTTTCACTCGTGCTTGAATGTAATCAGTTATGCAAAAGAGCCTGGAAATAGAGCTGCAGAGAGATGGTTTGGACCTCCTCCCACCGAGTGTATCAGGTAAATGTTAACTAATTACTAAATAAAAATGTGTTCTGCACTATCTTTAAAATATTGATTTCTTAATTTTGGGTTGGAAAAGTGGGGGGCGTCTTGTACATGGGGGCGTCTTATTGACGGAAAAATATGGTAAGTTCTATATAAATACTGCTGTACTCAAAAGCTGCACTTAAAAAAAATCATTGCTGGTTGTCAATTCTATAGAATATTCCAGAAAAGTAATTACAGGTAGTCCTGGGGTTATGACCATTCGTTCAGGGACCATTCAAAGTTACAATGGTGCTGAACAAATGGTATTTATGACAGGTCCTCATAGTTCTAGCTGTTGCAGCATCCCTGCAGTCACATGATTGTGGTCTGGGCACTTGATGCCCAGCTTGCAATTATGACATCACAGCAAGCTGCAGTCAAGTGATTGCGATTTCTGATGTTCCCTGCCAGCTTCCCACAAGCAAAGTCAATGAGGAAGCTGGCAGGAAATTGGAAGTTGCAGTCACGTGTGGTCCTCACTTAATGACCTGGGTGGTCCTCACTTAGCAACAGCAATCAGGGCTGCTGGAATTGCCATCGCTAAGTGACACAGTCACGTGACATTGTGCTTTATGACCATGATACTTAGCGATGGAAATTCCAGTTCCAATTGCTGTTCATAACCTGAGGACTATCTGTATAGTGCACTATGCAGGAGCTGAAAATTTTTCTCAACAGTTCCCCATCCCTGGAGAAAAGAAATAGTTGGACTTGTGCAGCCCCTAAAACCACCTCCAAACCTTTAGAGCAAGGGGACACTCTGCTCTTAAGCAAAGAAGAACTTAAGCAAAGCTTTCTTATCTCCTTCTCTCGAAATTCTCTCGAAAAATAAATGTTAGATAAGCTTGAGTACCATATAGCTACATATTCACAACTGATTTTGACATGGCATAAAAATAATGTTTAATTAGCAGACATGTAATTAATCCAGAAATTAATGTGACTGATTAGCACAAGCCTGCCAAAAAAAATCCACAATGTACTGACTGACCCGAGCTACACTATGAGGGCTTTGTGTCACCGCCAATACCCAGAGTAACAACTTTCTGAATTACCTGCCCTTTGAAGCCAAATGCCACATGGAGATGGTCTAAAAATAAGTTCATTATTACAGTGACACTTTTAATTAAGTTGGTGGCACAGTTACATGCATGAATCTAAAAGGGATAACATTTGAATGATGTTTAATCCTATGGACACCCTGAATGATTTCCATTCCCAATGTAAATGTGGATCATCTATTGTATGATGAAAAGAATCTAGAATTCTGCCTCCTTGCTATCTCCTGAAGAGTACATACATGTAGTGATAGAAAGTGTCCAATAAGTTTGCTTTTAATAGCTGCTGTCAATATATTTTGTCTGTTTAATGAGTCATGTTGATAATTTTACAACATGTTCATGTATAATTTGCTGTGTTAAAGATGACAGACACAAACACTATCCTATAGCTAGTCTTAGAAATATAGTATAGACCAGTTTTTCTCAACCTTGACAACTTTAAGATGTGTGAACAAACTCCCAGAATGCTGGCTGGAGAATTCCTGGAGTTGCAGTTCATACATCTTAAAGTTGCCAAGTTGAGAAACATTGGTATAGATAACATACTTTTTCTTTTTTACATATCTATATTTACATCTATATCTATCTATATCCACATCTAAATGTACAGACATCAGTAACTAAATACAAATAATAATAATACACAAAATTATAAAAGAATAAAAAAACCCCCTCACATTGGAGTTGACTTCTGGACCAAGAGAATGGACTTACAATCAAAAGACTCACTGTTCAGCATCAGAAAGACAAACATACAGCTCTAACTATTCAATAGTTTGCAGAATTTATTAATACAGATCAGCTATGGATAACTGTAATGAATCATGACTTCAATTTATTGATATATGTATGTCTATAAATATACATCTTAGATGTTTCTGTTTCTTTTTTCAGTTTTCCTTCTTTTATAATTTTGTGTATTCTTTTTCTGAATACACACACGTGCGCACGTGTGTGCACACACACACACACACACACACAATCTAATGTATCTATAATGACATATTTTTCCATTCCATCAGGCTACAACATACTATTTGATATTCTAGGAGCTGCAGTCTAAAATATTTGGGTGGCTCAAAGTGGAAGACAGCTAGGTTAGAGGGTGGCTAACTGCAGCTTTCTATGGATCATAGACAACATTGACGACTGATGTTTTCCAAACTAATATCTGGTGGAATTTAGTTCCACTGAACTTACTTTGAGTAGACATACACAAAATAGCACTGCTTAGAGTCAAACTTTTGAAACAAGAAATTATGATCTTCAAAATGTGGAATAATACTAAATGGAAAAGCTGCCTTTCAAGACTGATTCCCCAAAATGGTTTACAAGAATTAAACTGCACCCAATGGATTTCACAATCCAAATATCTGGATGAGGGCTGTGGAATTTTAAGAGAAAGCTGGAGATGGAAAGTGGTTTGCAGCTCATAGATCCTTCTTCAACTTTTTCCCTTCTGCTTTTATCATGGATTGCTATCTTTGCCATTTTAGGGCCTATTCTTAAGTTGTTGTTGTTTTTTTTTTTTGAGCTTTAGGATGAACTGAAAACTATGGCATCATTATAATTCATATTCCTAAGGTGAGTCAGTTGTATAAGTAAGATACATTACTACATAGGATCTACATAGTTCAGGATACATAGCTATATTTGACAAACTCAGATCCTGTTTTAAGAGGGCCACAAACTGCATAGAGAGTCAATTGTACTTGTGTTCAAGCAAATGTAAGTTCAACTCCCCTTTAAATACAAAGAACTGGAAATTGAAGGGTACACGATGCAGGCATGTAGTGGATTAGGCCCACCAGCCCTAATGTGGTTGAGGACTGTTGATACCGTTTGTAAGCATATTAACATAATGTTGCTGTACTGCTAAAAATCATTGCAAGTCTGTAAGGCATTCAGACTGCTGGAACATTCTTGTATTCTTTCTGTTTTTCAGGGTAGGGGTTGGGACAGGCAAGATGAGGAAAAATATGTTGTGCTGGCAGGGCTGTTAGTGAGTCTCTTCTAGTTCACGTGAGATAGAAGCACTCTTCAAATCAGCCAGCAATTGGTTATTTGGAAGACTGTGCTCTTACGCTGATCACACAAGAGATAACTGGGCTTAAGTGGCATTTAAGGGCCCAAAATGATTCATGGGTACTTCTTTGCCCATCACATTGTTAAACTGTGGAATTCAATTCCATCAGATGTGGTAATGGCGACAGTTTAGATTGTTTTAAAAGGAGACTGTAGACATTGATGGAGAACAGTTATTGATGGCTCCAAGGCTATGTTCTGAAATCATGGACAGCATCATGCTTTCAATGCCAGCTGCCAGGAAGCAACAGCTGAGGACAGCTGTCAATCTCTTGCCCATATTTGTGAGCTTGCTGACTCAGATTTTGGGTTTTTGTGTGTGTGTGATAAGGAATGTTGAGCTAGATAGGCCATTGACTTGATGTGGCAGAACTCTTCTTAAGGGTACAGTTCAGACTAGAAGAAGAGTTACAAAATGTATTAAAGTCAGACATTAACTAGGTTATTGGAGATAGCATGTATGTTGCAAAGTGACCCTATTGCTTCATGTCTGTTCTAGCAAGCTTTGGCTCTTACCATTTTTATTTGAAAATACCTTTGTGAAGCAACAGCTGGACTTCCAAATGCTAGCTTTCCCCAAAGTGATAGAAGGAAATCTCTGGCTTCCTTTCCAGCATATGTTGGCTGCCTCATCATCACCTGTAATACAAAATAAGCCTACAATTTATTTTAATGATGGTACCTTGAAAGGATGTCTCTATGGGGTACTTAATGAATGTGCAATTGGTTCAAATGCAGGCAATAATATCAAGGACACTGAGAGAGAGGAGAATTATTTCTCATATTTGAGAACTTGAAACTGTTCACATCACCATAAAAAAATAACAGGAAAAACAAAACTATGTAAAACCAAAAGCTATAACAAGGGTAGAATTAGAACTGTATATAAATGGATTTTTCAAAATGATTAGCCAAATCTGGGGGCAGAAAAACTGTCTGAAAGATTTTCCTAAACTTCTCCAGAGGAAAGGGAAATTCTCCAACACTTTCTCAAAAGTTTGGACACCTCCTTAGTAAGGCAGTAGGGCTGCCATTTAGTCCAATGGGGCTTTGCTTGGGACTTGATTAGGAGGGAACCTCAGGACTAATGAGGAGGTGAAGGCCCCATGAAAGGCAGGAAGTTCATTCATACCCCTTGGCCACTTCATATCTAAATAACAGCAATAACTTCCTCTTCTCCAAAAAACATTTTTTTTTCCTTTTAAAGAACTTTTAAAAGCATATTAACTCCATTTGTAGTCTTTTAAACTTTGTTTTGTGTTTTTAACTGTTTTTATGCTTTTTATGTGTGAATCGCCTAGAGTCACTTGCATAGTGAGGTGCACGGCATACAAGTTTGATTTATCAATAAATTAATGTTCTCTTTCATCACCTTGATTAAGAACTGGTAAAATAAAGATGCAGAATTTCTCTTTCCAATACTAGGTGGAATTACACACTATACACAAAACTGTCTAACAACCACCACCACAGCAATGGAATGTGGAATGGAAAGATGTCTGTGGGTGTGCCACCTTTCCACCCCAAGGAAAATGCTGCTTTCCACTTGAGAGAACTTGGGTGGTCTAAGGATTAGGGTGGATTGGGAGTAGGGAAATCCATGTTCAAATAATTGCTCTGCTACAAATCTCATTATCTTTCAGCCTAACCTACCTGTCAAGATTGTTGTGAAGAAAATTGAAGGAACAAGGGTTGGATGAAAAGAAATAAATAATCCTACATCAAATTAGTGTTTGCAGTGACATACCTTCAAGCAGATATTCTCTAATCTTCTACAGTTTTGAAATGCTTTTAGCAAAGGCCGGCCTTTAGCAAACTCCATGCCCTTCACAAGAGTTGTTTGTTTTTTTAATTTTTGCCTGCCATACTGCCAACTCTCAGAGGGTATAAATACTAAGGAACCCTAGACAGCAGGGTCCAGAGGCTTGCCAACTGATAATTCTGGGAACTGTCTGTACACCCAGGAGGACATGGGATGGGGGATCCTGACATGCTCATTTGATTGGAAGGGTCAAAGAACAGCTTGACATAGGTATAGGTATTCAGAAGTAAATAATCTGAATTTAGTATCATTCCAAGGTAGCTTAAATTGGATGCAGCAAAAACACATTATTTTTATCCTTATATTTCTGTCCTCATTTAAAACTATATATAATGTGCATGTGTGTAATATATATGTATGTATGTATGTACCGTATTTTTCCGACAATAAGACGCCCCCATGTACAAGACGACCCCCATTTTTCCAACCCCAAATTAAGAAATCAATATTTTAAAGATAGTGCAGAACACATTTTTATTTAGTAATTGGTTAACATTTACCTGATACACTTGGTGGGAGGAGGTCCAAACCGTCTCTCTGCAGCTCTATTTCCAGGCTCTTTTGCATAACTGATTACATTCAAGCACGAGTGAAACTGCCGGTAGCTTGTCTCTGCAAACAGACTTCCTCTAATTGGTTTGTTCAGCATCAGCTGACATCAGTTACATCAGGCTCGTGATTGGAGGAAGTCTGTTTGGGAGACAAGCTATTTCACTCGTGATTGGAGGCTAGCAATAGGAGGAAGCTTGCCTGCAGAGACAAAGTATGGGCAGTTTTGCAACAGTGAGGTTCTCTCCTCGGCTGACTTCCTTGAATAAGACGCCCTTCAATTTTTAGGGTAAGGATTTTAGAAAAAAGTATCATCTTATAGTTGGAAAAATACGGTATGTATGTACGGTCGTGTGAAAAAGAAAGTACACCCTCTTTGACTTCTATGGTTTTTTGTATCAGGACATAATAAAAATCATTTGGTCCTTAGCAGTTCTCAAAATTAGGTTAATACAGCCTCAGATGAACAACACATGACATATTACACCATGTCATCATTTATTTTACAAAAAGAAAGCCAAAATGGAGAAGCCGTGTGTGAAAAACTAAGTGCACCCTTACTGCTTCCATAGGTATGAAGAGGCTAAGTAGCAGCCAGGTGCTGCTAATCAAATGCCCTTGATCAATTGATCATCAGCAAGTGTGACTACCTCTATAAAAGCTGAAGTTTTAGGAGTTTGCTGGTCTCAAGCATTGAGGTGTGTGTTAATGATCTTAGAGAAGCAATTGTTGCTGCCCATCAATCTGGGAAGGGTTATAAGGCCATTTCCAAACAATTTAAAGCCCATCATTCTACAGTGAGGAAGATTATTCACAAGTGGAAAACATTCAAGACAGTTGCCAATCTTCCCAGGAGTGGATGTCCCAGGAAATTCACCCCAAGGTCAGACCGTGCAATGCTCAGAGAAATTGCAAAAAATCCAAGAGTTACATCTCAGACTCTACAGGCTTCAGTTAGCATGTTAAATGTTACAGTTGATGACAGTACAGTGGTACCTTGGTTCACGAACTTAATTTGTTCCACGATTCTGGTTGCGAACTGAATCAAATTTCCCCATAAGGTTCAATGTAAATAAGATTAATCCGTTCTGACCCCTACGAACGTGGTCGCCAACCGAATCAAATTTTCCCATAAGGTTCAATGTAAATAAGGTTAATCCGTTCTGAACCATATGTATTTTTTTTTAACCCCAAAAATATTAAACAAAGTATAGTACAGTATAGTATGAAGAAAGAGAACACTAACCTTGCTTGAGGTGACACCAAAAAGTTTCACAGCAAGTGTCTGTCTGCGACCATGATCTTGCCTAGAGGAAGCCACGACCACGTGTCAGAGCAGGGAAGATGGCCGCAGGTCGTGTTTGTCACCCGATGCAGAGTTCATGAACAGAAGCAAAATTTTGCGAACACTGCTGTTCGCGAACCGAATTGCTCGTGAATAGAAGCGTTCATGAACCAAGGTATTACTGTACAATTAGAAAAAGACTGAACAAGTATAGTTTGTTTGGAAGGGTTGCCAGGAAAAAGCTTCTTCTCTCTAAAAAGAACATGGCAGTATGGCTTAGGTTTGCAAAGTTGCATCTGAACAAATCACAAGACTTCTGGAACACTGTCCTTTGGACAGACGAGACCAAAGGGGAGATGTTTGGCCATAATGAACAGTGCCATGTTTGGCGAAAACGAAACACAGCATACCAGCACAAACATCTCATACCAACCATCAAGCACGGTGGTGGAGGGGTGATGAATTGGGCTTGTTTTGCAGCCACAGGACCTGGGCACCTTACAGTCACTGAGTCGACCATGAACTCCTCTGTATACCAAAGTATTCTAGAGTCAAATGTGAGGCAAACTGTCCGACAGCTAAAGCATGGCTGACATTGGGTCATGCAACAGGACAATGATCCCAAGCACATCAGCAAATCTACAACAGAACGGCTGGAAAAAAAAAAAGAATCAAGGTGTTGCAATGGCCCAGTAAAAGTCCAGACCTCAACCTGATTGAAATGCTGTGGCGGGACCTCAAGAAAGCTGTGCATAAACAAATGCCCACAAACCTCCACGAACTGAAGCAATGTTGTAAAGAAGAGTGGGCCAAAATTCCTCCACAGTGATGTGAGAGACTGATGAAGTCATACAGAAAACAATTACTTCAAGTTATTGCTGCTAAAGGTGGTTCTACAAGCTATTGAATCATAAGGTGTACCTAGTTTTTCACACATGGCTTCTCCATTTTGGCTTTCTTTTTGTAAAATAAATGATGACACGGTGTAATATGTCATGTGTTGTTGTTCATCTGAGGTTGTATATACCTACTTTTGAGAACTGCTAAGGACCAGTTGATGTTTATTATGTCTTGATACATAAAACCATAGAACTCAAAGAGGGTGTACTTTCTTTTTCACACGACTGTATGTATCCTCAAGATCTCAAAATCTTTGGTGTAATTTGTAATTGCTTGTTCCAATCTCCCTGCCTGCCTGCCTGCCTGCCTGCCTGCCTGCCTGCCTGCATTCTTTCTTTCTTTCTTTCTTTCTTTCTTTCTTTCTTTCTTTCTTTCTTTCTTTCTTTCTTTCTTTCTTTCTTTCTTTCTTTCTTTCCTTCCTTCCTTCCTTCCTTCCTTCCTTCCTTCCTTCCTTCCTTCCTTCCTTCCTTCCTTCCTTCCTTTCTTGTCTCTTGAACAATTTCTGTATTGGACAGAATTCTGCAATTGTTTGCCCAGTAAATGTACGGGGACTTCACCTCACATAATTAAATGAGACCATGTGTAAACTTAAAGAAAAAAAAATAACAACACCCAAAGGATAGTAAAGAAAAAGATTTTTTTTAAAAAAACCCAAACACATTAAAGAACAAAAACAAAGAAAAAAAACCGTACCTTACTGTATATATTAAAGTGATCAATAGTTACCAGTTTAGTAATAAATATCATACAATACTATAACATAATCAGTACAAAATATTATTGTAAAATATCACAAAATCTCTTCCATATAGTACATATTGCTTCATCTTTTGATTAGTAGAAAATATTGTATTTTCCAAAACAGGTAAGTCACACAGTTCTAAAAGCCATTCCTTAACATCTGGAATAATATGACTTTTCCAGTTTCTCAATATAATTCTTTTAGCCACCAGCCATGTTTGGTACCATAATTCCAGTCATATTCCAATGCTTTGGTACCTTTAGCATTTAAAGATTTTCCCATAAATCTACTTATATACATTAAAATGCTACTCCAAAAAGATACCAAATTATCACATGACCATATCATATGGGTCAATGGCTCCTCAAATGTTTTAAACCTCCAGCAAAGAAAATCTGATGTCCATCCTTTCAAATACATTATTTGGGGTGTCCAATACATCCTAAATACAATTTTTGGAGGAATCAATTTTAATCTCAAATCTGTAGTTATCATTTAAACATTTTTAAGGACATGAAGCCATTCATGGGTCAGTATTAAAGACTCCAGTTCTTTAGACCATGTTAGAAATGCCCCAGAAATGTCCACTTTAAAAATATTATTGAGCTTTTGATAGAGATATATTATAGGTTTTACTTCTGTCATGAATTCCGTCAAATAAGAGAATATCTCAGATGCCTTTGAAGCGGCCAAAGTGTCTGGTCCATATTGGTCCATCAAAACATGCTTAAGTAGAAGGTGCCGACTGGAAAGACCAAATTCAATTTGGAATCAGGAAAAATCCTTAAAACAGTCATTACATAATAATTGGTTTAAAATCCACCCAAACTTTTCAATAGAACACTTAACCACCAATTTTCAAAGTAGGATTTTTCCAAAGAGTTAATTATTCATGAGTCTCATTATCAAATCCCAACATACACCCCAGTATGGTCTACATATTTCTTCTGATATATAATTTTATTAAGAATGTTGATTATAATAGTAAAATCTAATGTAAACTAAACTTAAAGAAAGAGAAGAAAAGAAAAGAAAGAGTTAAAGGTGCAAGGAAAAAAGAAAAAAGAAAAAGAAAAAGAGAGGGAAAAAGGAAGAATATAATAAAGAATGAGAAAAGAAATATATAAAGAAGTGATTTCCAACCTTCATCACAACAAGTATAAACAAATTTAGTGACTCTTCACCTCCTCTAAGGTTACAAACAATTATCTCTTCATCCCGTATCCCATCCCTTATAGACAAATCCATAAAGCATCTTTCTTTCAGTCCTGATATCAGCAGAAAGTCTACAAGGGGTTGCCAAAGTTACAACGTATCTTGTTTTAACCTTGATCAAATAAACCAATTCCTTCCTTTTACTTCTAATAATCTTCAGTTAATTCAAATATTGTCATAGGATTTGATTTCTTTTCATTTCTTCTTTGTCCCATCTCACAGAGTTCTTTAAGGCTTGACAAGTCTGTTTTGTAAATCCAATAGGAAAAAATTGTCCAGGTCACTCTCTTGGTTTATCTTTTGTATTTCCCTTCTGAATTTTAAAACATCAGCCAATTTCTTTTGTAAATCCAATGAAACATCCTTTTCCAAGTCATTCTTTTGGCCTGTCAGTTGTACATCCACTTTCAATACCACCTCTATCTTGTCAGATAAATTTTGTTCTACATCTATCATTTCTTCAATAACATCTTTTGGACATAGAAGTAGACATCATTACTGCCATTGTTAATATCGTGGCTACTAATTTCTGACTCCATTCTTCAAAAGTCTCCTTCAGTATTTTCATTGTTACAATGTTTTGCATTTTATTTTTTTTCCTCTACTTAAAATCTTTAGTCCCTTCTAGTGACCAGTTTTTAAATCATGAAATTACTTATCTCTGTTATATCTTCCAAAACCCAAAACAGATCTATTTCCTAGGAGAAGCTGTTTGTTCTTTAGAATTAATTCCAAAATCTTATTGTAACAGTTTCAATATTTCAAATTTATCTGGACCCCTAATCTATTTTTTAATTATTTTTATAATAATTTTATTAGAATGCAGATAAAAACTAATACAAAGTACAAAAAATAATAAGAGAAAAAAATAGAAAGTGCAGAAACAAAATAAAAATAGAAAAAGAAAAATAGAAAAGAAAGAAAAAAAAATAAGAATATAGAAAAGAAATAAAGAAATGACTTTCCCCCTTGTCACAACAAATATAAACAAATTTAACAACTTATCACCTTCTCTTAAAATACAACAAACAATCTCTTTGTCCCATATCTCATCTCTTAACTATAAACAGATGCTTAAAATCTCGTCATTCAGTCCAGGTCAGTAAAAATCCAGTAAGGGTTACCCCTTACAACATAACTGTTTTAATCTTGATCCAATAAACTTGAAATACAACAAATGAACTTTTCTTCCCATAACTCATCTCTTATCTATAAACAAAACCTTAAAGCCTCATCATTCAGTCCTGGTCTTCAAAAGTCCATTAATGGTTACCAGAGATAGCAACATATCTATTTTAACCTTGATCAAATAAACCAACTTTATATTCCTTCCCTTTACTTTTAACAGTCTTGGTCTTTAATCCCTTCAAATAATGTCCTAGAACTTGATTTATTTTCATTTTTTTTTTGTCTGTTCTCATAAAATCCTTCAAAATTTTAACAGGTCTCTTCTGTAAATCCAATATAGGAAAATTATCCAAGTCACTCTTATAGTTTATTATTTGTATATCCCTTTTAATTATTAAAACACCAGCCAATTTCATTTGTATGTCCAGTATTTCATCTTTTTCCATATCATTCTTGTAGCATGTCACTTTTAAATCCACATTCAAATCAATTTCAGTCTTGTCCAGTAGAACTTGTTCTTCTTCTGTAGCATCATTTACACACAGACTATCTATAATGGCAGACATCCTTAAAATTAACTTCTGAGTCCATTGTTCACAAATATCCTTCAATACGTCCAATGTTAAAGTATTTTGCCCCAATCTATATGAGAAAGTCAAATTTAAGTGTTCTTCTCCTTCAGTTGTAATCTTTAGTTTCTTCTGGTTTCTTCTAGTATCTAACCTTCAAAGTCCCATCCTATCATTTTTTTTTCTTTAGAATTCAAAACATGAGCAATTTCCCATGGAAAGGATTCTTATAATTAATTTCAAAATCTTATTTCAAATCCATCTGGACCCTTATCCCATTTATAACTTTCCAAAATCAACACTCTAATCACCCTTTTGCTGTTTATTCTAAAAAAAAAAAGGGGGGGGGTGTTCTAAGTCTTTAACTTATACGTCTTTCATTACAGATTGAAGGAAATTCACCCAGTGAATGCCACAAAACTTTCCGAAGGTTCTTAATATTTGAAAAGCAGTAAAAAATAATTCCAAAAGTGATTAAGAAATGAGGCTCAGCTGAACTATATGTCCATATAGGCTACATTATGACTGTGAGCTTAGATGGAATCCCTTGACTCCCAGCCACTCGACTCAGCTGATTTCAGCCATAATGCCATCCCCACTCTTTCAGGGACATCTAGTTGACCATGTCCTCACCAGAAATCTGATCCTTAGTCTGTTTCTAACTTCCTAAGATCAAAATCTTATTTAGCTTTTTGCTGTTTATTTCAAATTCTTTAAATTCTTAAGCTTACAATTAAAATTTTCTTTCATTCAGGATTGAAGACAAACTTACCTGGCATTTTCAAACTTGTCATTCTGAAGGTCTCTAATAGCTTAGAAGTAGTTAATGAGCAATTTCCAAAAATGATTAGCAAGTGAGGTTAGCGAACTTAGTGTCCTTTAAAAGGTGCCAACTTCAGTTGTGAGCAAGATGGCTATTCCTGTCATCTCCCAGCACTCAAACCCATGAGAGACCACTGTCTTGCAGTCTCCTCACAAGGAGCAGTCATCTGGAGCATATATGGGCAGTCTCCCACCCTCCTCTTGTCTGGAGAGGTTCCGAAGAGCCGGTCTACTCACCAGCTCTCCATTCTTCATCGCAGCTATAGGCTCCACTTTTGCAAACCTGTCATCAGTCCACCATTCCTCCCCCAGACAAAATCCTCCTACATATTTCTCACCACACATATAAAACAGATTTTTAAATATAAATTGTTCCAGTAACTTGCCATGATCACAAGGGAAATAAATAATAGCTTTCCAACATAGTCCATAAAGGGTAATATCCCACTATATTTTCATTTTCAATGCTGGTGGCTGATAAAATATCAGCCTAATGAGATTATTTGCAAATCATATAAATTAAAGCTACCTTCCTCAAATGGTAATCTCAGTTTAGTTAAAGAAAACCTTGGTAGTCTACTATCCAAAATAAAGTTGCTAAGTAACCTATCAATTTAAAGGAAATATTTATTTGGTATTAACATAAGAATATCTCTAAGGATGTAAATCAGATGAGGGACAGGAGTGTAGCCCTCTCAGAAAACGGAAAGCAAAACACCTATGTCTTATGAAATAAGAAAGAGAAATAAAAGCATAAAAGAGTAAATAAAGAAACCTATGAAAATGCTGGTGTTCTTTGCTTTAAGGATATAATTGATGTCGTCTAGACAGTAATTGTTTCACAACTAAGGCACGTGTTGTAAAAATGTTAGACAAGCCGCTGATGCGGTAAAGGACAAGTTATCCGATCTGTTAAGTCCCCTCATTTTCCCTACAAACAGAAACCCCAAAAGCAAGTTAAAGCATGTCCAGAAAATCTTGGATATGCAAAATGAAGAGAAAAAGAAGGAAAAGGGGCAGAAGTAAATTAATCTTCTTGCAACGAATAACCACAGAGAAAATGCCCAAGAGTTATTATTTGTTATAACAATCCAAGATAGATGAGCAACCTGCGTGTAAAGCTCTGATGAAGGACATACAGAAAAGACAATGGCTTTCCATTTTTAAGTTAATCAGCACTCAAGTGATATATTTTTGAAAAATAAGAAAAAGGATTAATCAGGAGCTAAAGAGAGGAAGAAGACAAGCATTTTATTTCCATCACGTGGAGATGAAATATACATAACATAATAAAGGGTTGCTGTCAACTCTCTGCAGGAAGAGCACCTGGAAGATTAAAGCTGTGGACATAACATTAACAAAGTACAGACCACACTGAATTAATGAGCATGGGAGATAGACATTCAGTAGAGTCTTAATTTATTTTCCTTTTCAAGCTCATCCTTTAAGAAAATGACAGTGTCTTCTTATCGATTTTACACTCAGAGATCAATCAGAATTGCCCTGACTCAGACAAAATTTACAACGTTCGGTGACATTGCCTGGAGCACCTGGGCCTAAACAGACATTACAAGGAAGCAATAGATCATGTTTGTATGTAGAGCCTGACATGCTTAAAAATAAGCTAATCTGTGGTGGAATTTCCTTCTTTTTGACAAGTTGCTCTGCCCAACTCTTTAGCCTTTTGTTATGAATTTCTCCCTTAGTTCCCCTATTAATTATAATATGGGTAGAGGATTCATGCATTTAGGCCCTCAGGGAGGTCATCTGCTCCACAGTTTTAGATAAAATATAAACTAACATATCACTCCTACTTAAACAATGTGAAATGTCACTTTGATGCAGTCCATAAAAAACCAAGAGGTGTTCCATCAACAGCTATGATCAATTCTGACATGCCAACAATATCAGAGTTAAATGATAGGTCCTGCACATTCCTAAACAGCCCTTGGTGGAAATTGCTATATCCGGAAGATCTTTTGTGCAAGTAACTAGCTGTATTAAATGCAATAATTATAGAAAAGACACTGACTGTGATGCTCAGGCAATTGTTGGATAAGCTCAGTTGTTTCACGCTACCATTTATCTTGTAACGGGGGATTGCTCTGGTGCTGACTTTATACACCAGGGAATGGCATACAGATCCTTTGCATTAAAGAGATGAAGTTCCAGCATTCAGACCTGCTTCCTATGCAACTTTTGCTTTTCCGTAGATGGGACTGCCCAACTAATGGATTCTTTTTGGACTTAAAATAAATCAAAGCAAAATGTTAGAATGTTGTGTTGTCTTCCAAAAAACCATGTGTACGCCCATCACTAGACACTGAAAAGAGATGGGGTGGTAACAGTGACTCTAATCAGCTAGTCTTTATGAACCTCCTATTCATTGTCCTCTGAATCTTCTAACTGCTCTGCTGTCCTTAGGTGTGACAGAAGACTATCCACTCTCCCTTGTTGAAGTAAACTTCACCTTCTGTGTCCGGTTGGTTTCTATGTATATAGGGAATAGAAATATATGCATGAGGAAGATCTTATTGTCCTTTACTATAGACACAAAGAATGACTTTCTTGGGCCAATATTGCATTTTAATACTTTACTTGCTTAGAGATGCACCCTAGTGAAATCTAAATAATATTTAATATATTTGAAACTTATTAACTCCCCTTAAAAAAACACATCTACACAAACAGTTCTTTCAGTATGATGGGGTAGATCAGTAGCAGCACAGAGGGATCCCCTCCCCAAATCAAGCACTCCCAACCACTTGTTTAGGTATTGCCTTCAGTATGCCACAATGTGGTTCTTAGCTTGAAAATGGTTGCTTGATTCTCAGGACTATGGGAACTCTTAAGTGTCTAGTATAGAGTTCCTCAACTTTGGCAATTCTAAGATGTGTGGACTTCAACTCCCAGAGTTCCCCAGCCAGCATAGCTGGGGAATTCTGGGAGATGAAGTCTACACATTTTAGAGTTGCCAAAGTTGAGAAACACTTGCCTAGTTAGCATGGAGACACAAATAGTCAAGTTCCTAATAGAATCACCAAACAGAAGAGCAAAGTACTCTTTAAATTGATATTTACCAGTAAATTGTTAGTAATATGGCCTTCTCTATGGAATATAATTCCAGAATGTTGATGCCACAACAGTAAAGGTTGTATTTCTTGTGCTTTTCTTTGGAACCTCAGTCAACTGGAGTGTAGAATACCACAAACATAGAATAAAGTGGTCTTTGAAGTAGCAGATCCTAGCTAATGTTAGTTGCATTGAGACCAGAAATGGTAATTAATGCATGCTAAATAGGATCAGACTTAGATCTTCTGACTTGCCTGGGCTAGGCCAACTGCATTTGAGCTGACTGACTTTTGGGGGCATTATTAATTGATTGGTTGTTGATTGATTAGAAGTGCTTATATGTTTCAATTTAAAAAATGGATCTAGGTGGACAGGCACACATACAGAAGAGTACAATCTAGCTTTAGGTTTACTAGGGTATGATTGTGGTTTGGCTCATACTCATAATTAGTGCAGCTGGTATATCATCCAAAACCAGTAAAAGATACTCCTGATCACAGATGCTACTGCATCAGCTCAATCAACACCTTCAAGATATGCAATCTTGAGAATGCAATTTCCTAATCACTAAATAATGGTAATCTGTTCAGGCATTATAAAATCCAGAGTGCCTTCCCAGCAAATATTCTAGATGAGCCCCAGCCCCAGTGTTGCTCAAATGACATCTCCTTTCTCTAGACATTTCCCCATTCAGTTTATACATCTGCAAGAACAAAAAGCCTTTCTGTATACGAGTATATATATGTGCATATGCATTTACACCAGCCACAATCCTACATTATCAGTGGAAGACAAATATTTCATCTGAGCTATGGCAGTGAAGAGGTCGAAATCAGATGGAGATTGCTCTGGTTCTTAAGATGGCTGAATAGGATATTTCTGCCCTACCTGTATTCCATTTTAAGTTCTTCCCAACATCTGTACATTTGCTGCTGTCAAGCACAGATCCATCCATTTCTTTCCTATATCAAGGGAGTATAGGGATTCATTTTCATTACCTAATATCTGGTTTCCTCATAAACATCAGACATCTAACCAATTGGTCCTTCCTTGCTCTTTTGAGACTGCTCAGTAAAATCCTAAATATGTCTACTTAGAAAAGATCCATTTAGTTTAAAGGGACTTATTCCCAAACAAACATATAGAAGTATAGGATTACAGCTTTAATTGATTACTGATTATCCTATAGAAAATATCCAATATTCCTGCATAAATTTAAATACAAGGAAAGGGCAAAACATTCTAACTAACATTGCTGAACTCACTGAAGTTGCATTTCTTAATGCTATTTCCCATTATTTTCTTTTACAACTAAGCTTAAATATTCATAGTATTAACAGCAGAGAGAGTATAAATAAAAGGCATGAATGAACAAATAACTGAGAATATATTTATATATTGATTTTCATAATGCATAAAGCTAAACCAGTCATGAATAATTACACTGTTATTGTTTAGAATGAAACTAAGCTATAAAATCTGGATCATCTGCTTCACCATTTCAACATGGAGAAAGAAAATTCAGTTCCGTTTTGAATAATAATTTTTGAGGTGGTGCTGAATAGCTGAATGAAAGTATGCTTTTTACATGTTTCTTCATCTAGTATACATTGATCATATTCCCTTTTGTTCCTAAGCAACCAAAATTCTGCACCAAGATTGCACAAGATTCCTTCCATCTGCTGCTCAAGCAGTCAATATAAAAATAAGCAAATAAATAAATAACATTTTTAAATGTTTCCTTCTATGCCGTCTATAAAGTAAGATCCACCAAAACTTACTGAGTTCAGCATTCAGAACAGTATTTCTCAGCTTAAATACTGAGTTTTCAGTTGGTCTTGATTGCTGACTGTAATTCCTTACTGAGAGTTCATTCAACCATCAGAAATGGATACGTGGGCCGCCTTGTAGAAACTAACTTAGGTATTTCCTACAAGAAAATGAACCTCTTTTTTTTTTCTATCAGTGTTTCAACAGACCAAGCACACTGATTATTGTAAGTTTCAGAAGTGCAAGAAAGTAGTACAGTAGTAATAAGGCTAATTATCAGTACTTAGTAACATACCATGGCTTACATGATGAGTGTTCCCAGTCTGCCAACTGCCTTGAAGATCCCTTAGGGTGGGATGGTAGAGAATGAATGAAAGAATAAATAACTACATAAATCAGAGTTTTAATTCCTTTTTGCTTGTGTCTCTATTTCTCCTTGAGCAGGCAGAAAGGTTTATAAGAATTATATGAAAAAAAGAAGCATTTGGCATGGGCATGACTCAAATAAAAGATATATATTATAGCATTTCCGTTGTGTCTTCTACTGTTTCATTGAATAAGTTGTGAGCAGCTATGCATTACTGATTGTTGAGATGAATGTTTATCAGTTTGTTATTTGTTAAAAGGAGGCTTTTCAAGTACTGATTTAAAAATACATACTTTTGTTCCAATACATTGCATATAGACATTTGCTTTAGTTTATGAGCATACTATTGTAATTTGCTAATTAGATCAACTGCACATCTTATCTATATGCTTTCCAACTTCTGTATAAAAGCAGAGGCTATGCAGAATCTCTAGCACAGACATGCAAACAATTGTGGTGCCTATTAGAATGAAAATAAAGTAGGAATATAATTACATACCATAAATTGATATGCTGTAAGAAATGTTGGAGCAGGCTAATATGCTATGGTGCCATAACATTAGATGGGTAGGAATGGGAAAGTAGTTATATTTATATATTAAGATGAAATACTAGTGAATACTAAACAACACTATGATCAGTTGGGTCATCCTTTGAGAGAAAGGTAGTGCAGTCTGATGTGACGAGAATGAACATTAAATTTTAGATGGACCATATCCCCCCCCTCCCCCCGGCAATGCTGGACGGTTCTGTGATCATCTAAGAAAAGTATATATTATAAATAGAAAAATAATCGTAGTGGTGAACTTTGGTGAAGTCAATATTTACTTACCTAGACTGATAAACAGAATGATAACGGCTAACATGAGGGTACAAACAGACAAACAGATAAACACAATGAGAGTTTTAGTAATGTACAGATGCTATTAGGATATGACTAAGAAAACTACAAACAATTTAGTACAATTTGATCTGGAGTACAGACCAAAACAAAGGTATGTCAGTTTGGACCAATGGACACATTTAGAAATGAGAGGTTTGGTTGTGACTGCTCTTTCAAAATGGCTGCCATGAGTAGGTGCTTATTCACAAAACAGCTGCAATGGCAGTATGCACGAACACAAAACAAGGTAGCTTCCCTGGATGCGCTCTACTAATCTAGGTTACCTTACTCTAATATAGTAACTAAAAAATAAGATGCATCAGGAGGTCTAACAAGTTCCAAAAAAAGTCATTTCTGGCCAACGTTGCCCACAGGTACGAAATGACCAATGGGCAATGATGGCTATAATCATGGTCAAAGAATTTGGGATCAATGCTCATATGTTGGTCTAGTTAAATCATAAGCTGCAGCTTTCTTCTTTCCTACAGGGTTAGGTACTATGGATCACTCAAATTCATCTTCATTTAATTTTCAGGATCTCCCAGCATTTCTATATGGAAAGTAACCAGACTGGGACCTAAATCCTATTTCAGTATTGAAGACAGGACATTGTCCTCCTCTGCTGCTATAGGTAACAGGTTAGCTTATAGGATACAAAGCAATTATGTGACTCACTCACACATCCCTGCCCATCTTTCAACCCAATGCCTATAGCCTGAGACACCTGCCTTATTTTGCCTAAAGTTCTGGCCAGAATAAACAAGTGTTCATAACGCTGTTTGTGTGACATGCACATTTTCTGCTTATATCAAAACTGTCCCTCTAAATGGTACTTACATGATCTTTACACTTATACAGCCTGGTAAATGGAATTTACCTTCCAAAATAATACAGGGCATATGTCAAATGACACCAGCCCTTAATTACCTTTGCCTGGAGAATATTATGTACCCTGTTGCAAGGAAAGTCTAACTAAAAATTGTCACTGATAATAAAACCTAGTGTTATCTCGAAAGGACCAAATTCTTTGAACAATCTAATCAAAGGACCATTTAACTTAATCGTTCAAATCAAGGGCCAAAAATAGCAGTTTTTCTTCCCCGCCTCCCTTTTGTTTGGTTTGATGTAATAGAATTCCAATCTGTAGGGGGTATAATGATGTGTTCATTTGCTACCTCCCTTATTCTATTAAAGCATGACTTTAATTTTGTTTGTAGAGCTTTTTCTGTATTGTCATTTATAAGAAATGATATAATTTCTAAAACCATGTAAACATATGTATAAGACTAACATTCTCCTAGAGTTCTGGACAGTCACAATATACGTTACAAAGGAAAGAATGAACAGTAATTGACCAATAATTTGCTCTTTCACAAAATCAGTTCTGTTCAAATGTTCAAAAACCAATAGATCCTCATTGCTGAAATCAAATTGCTAGTAATGATGTATGAATATATAGTTTTATAATGTGTGGTCCTTTCACTATTCCTTATATTTTGGAACACATAGTTGCTACCTACAATTCAGACATAGGGCACATTCAATTTCCCCCCATTTTATGTTGCCCATGCTCTTTCAGCATATGGTGACATTTAGGAATCCTGGTGATCTAAGATGTTTATTTAATCACTTTTTTAAAAATGTCCTCTTTATTTATTTATTTTATTTAAATGGGCCATAGATTGTGTAGACTTATTCCCACTCCTTGAACAGGAATCTTGTATTATTAGTGGAGATAATGTACATGTCAAAAAGAAGCCTCAAAAGCACTTCCTGTGCACTTGACAGGGTGACAAAATATTTCTCCTATCCTTTCCTAATTGAGCCGCAATACAAAGGAAGACATTATAATAATATTAATAATAGTTACATGGATATTTGTAGGTACTGTGTAACCCTTCAGTCCATTTTCCCAGACAATGGCAACTACAAAGAGGCTTCAAAATAGAACATCACACAATATGAATGCCACTTTTTTCTATCTTACATTTTAAAAACATCATTGAAATCAGAAAGTTCATTTACAAAGGACTGGCAGTTGCAATCACAGCAATAATGTAGTGCTGAGAAAAAAAGGGTAATTGGTTTGGTAAAGATCGCTTTCCATTACACCATAAAGCACTACACAATAGGAAAGGTCGCCAATTAAGCAATCATGAATACCAAGTACTGAAGCTGATGAAAATAGGGCAGTGGTTTAAATAGATTTGCAAGCAATTTACCTTTTCACAATGTTGGCAATCTGATGCAATTTGCTTGCAATTTTGTCTGCTTTCAGTAGCACTCGAAGCTGACACTACACAGACCAAATGGCAAGAAGGCCTGCATAGAAAATGTAAAACTATCTTGGCTGCATCAGGCAACCAGAATGGTGGTTCATCAGGAAAATTACAACAATTAACATAAGTGCTGCAAAAATCAACACTTTAAATGTCACACTCTCTAGTCTGTCCAAAGACTGTAAAAGTACCATCTCCATTGCTGGACTAACAGTAAATATGAAGCAATCACCAACAAGCCTGGAGGCTGATGGCTTTACAATTGATGTGACATTCTCTGAGTGATAAAATAGCCTCTCATTTGACAAAAGTAAGTATTTTTCTTCTTTAGATTTAACCTGGATTATGTCAACACAAAACTTACATTTAATTTTTTCCCCAACTTTTCTTTGTACAAAACTGGTTGGTTTCCTCCTTACTCTTACCCCTAGTTTTGCTCAGTTGTAGCTTCCTCTAAAGAAACCAACCCTTGATCTAGCAGAAAATTCTGCCTACATTGACAAAAACAAAATCAAGTATTGATCTTTAACTTTTCAGTGTCTAAGACTTACATCAATATCTGCTTTGCAGCCTGGAAGTGAAATGTCTATGGCTCAGCCTTAGTTTTATTGTCTAGAGGAGGACCAGAAAACAAAGGTACTCTCCTGAGCTTTGACTGGGAAGACAGGATGCCCATTTCAGTGTGAGTGTAGCAAATGTTCAAGAAGGAAGACTCTTGGAGTAATTGATATCTCACATTATTGCTCCTATGTTAGGGAAAGAGATAAAATTGTCAGGCAGTGAATCAGATTGACTTATAGAGTCTACTTAATGATTTATTTTCCTTGAAAGGTAGGAACAGAACAAACTAGCAATGTTATTTCAGTTGACCTCATGGAAAGAAAAATAGGATTGGGGGATGAAGGAAAGCTGAATCCCTTTTCCTGATCTTATGCCTGTATTGACTCTCAGCTTCAGATACCTGTGAACTTGCTAATGGACACAAGATGACAGATCAAAAGATTGTGCTTAAATTGACATACTGAAGATTCTAGGCTTTTAGTGGAAAAAAAAACACACTGGCAGTTTAGAACTTTTAAGAATCCTATGGCTATTTATAAAGCTGGAAGACTAAAGGTCAACTGAGTTAGAGCCATAATAATGTAACGCTATGAGTTACCAAAGGAAGTTCCATTGAATTCAGTAGGGCTTACTTCCAGGTTAATTTGTATAAGATTGCAAGCTAAGCTATTGCTCAGATGTAACTCCAGTTTATTTCAATAAAACACTGATATATTAAATGACTTCAGGTATATTCTTTACTGAATCTTGGTGCTTTTTCTATGGTGGAAGGCTTTGGAGTATTAACAACTGATTCTTATTTGTTTTTAATATTTAGTGTTATTGTTTTACTTTCTTTGAAGTTTATTGTTAATACTGATTGTAATGGAAAATTATATTATCCTAGAAACCCACATATAAGTATAATAAATAAATAATTTGCAACTCAGTAGGCTTCTTCTAGCTTAATGCTGTTTATTCATTCCACAAATGTACAGATACTGCATGCCAATTACACTGATAAGTGTTTTAAAAACTACCGATGTGCAAGAAGTTTTGTATGCTAACAATTCTAGTTTCTCAAACACAATGGATCAGCTGTCAGTCAAGCAACCTATGGCACTTGGAATTGATAATAGTAAGTCCAAGCTCAAATGGCACATTGGAATCTTTGTGATAGAGTTTCCTGTCGTGAATATATCCCTCACAAAAATGAAATAGCAATTGGCTGATCCAATCTGTTGTGTAATCATCTGCTGCATGGCTGAAATTTATGGGAATTGTAATTCCATCAAATCTGGAGAGCATCCAGTAGGGCCAATCTGGCATAGAACCTTGTCTTTGTAACAAAGGATATCAGAAGAAGTGGGTCAGATGAACCACAATAGCATCTGGTAAGGGGAGGGATGGATATCCATTCAGAAATATCTCCTTGCCACAGGTATCAGTTTTCACATGTACAGTATCCATATGTTTCCCACCTTTTTTAAAAAAACCAAAATCAACAGTTTCACTGCTGGTTGCTATACTAACATTAGCCAGAAACTGCAAGTGTAATCCTGCATAAATTGCTCATCATTAAAAAGGCAACATTTTTATTTATGATATGACGTTACATTTATATCACATATTTTCTCCATGAACTAAAAGCAGTCACTGAGGATGGGCAAAACATATCCACTTATTTTGACTTCAAAAGGGCTATGAAGTGAAATACTGCTTTTTTGGTCAAAGACCAGCAAAGGGGCTATTTTTAAGCATTCTGAGTTTGAAAGAAAACATATGAGATCCAAGAATTTTGTTTAGAGTTCGGAACAAACCATGCTGTTTTGAATGGGACTTTTCATGGGTTGCGGTCATAGAAGTTAACCTTAAAACAGGCTATTTCAACTCTGAAACAGATTTGAACTTCAAACAAGTTGTTTCTAGAGTTCTTGAAGTTTATTTTTGATCTTGGTCTAAAACACCTAAGCCGTTTTGAATTTGTTCCGGTGGAACACAGCCAACTCAGAACACTTGGATGGAACGTTTTGAGTGGGGCTGCTTTGTTCCAAGCATGAAACCCAGCACATTTCCAATTTTCTGTACACCAATAGCATTTACTTAATACTCCCATATTACTGTCACAACAATCTTATGAATTAGGCATGCTGAGAAATAATGATTGGCCCAAAGTTATCCGGACAGCTTCATGAATAACTGGAGATTTGAACATGTTTCTCTCTTCCTAGTCCAACACTCTCACAACCACTTCTATTTCTCTTAAGTAAGAAGACAGGATGAGGTGGCAACCTTACTCCATCCTTTATCCTCCAATTATTGTTTATATTGTGAGATTATCTGAGTGTCTTCAAGCTGCAATCCATCAGGTGAAGATGACTTTACAGGACAAATGGGATCAGTAGCCCCTTCATAGTATACAGGTCAAAACTTCCCTTGTCTATAATATAAATCACTATTCATTTAAATCATCATTCTAATCAGCATTAATCACTTGCAAGAAGGATATAATGAACCATTATGGTTCATATAAAGACATATTTAAGTTTTGTCCTTATACAGGTAGTTCTCGCTTAACAACCATTCATTTAACGATGGTTCAAAGTTACGACGGCTTCAGAAAAAATGCTTTATAACCTGTACTCACACTTATAACCATTGCAAACTGTCACACCACCCCCATGGTCACATGATCGCAATCTGTGATCATTTTATGATGGTCATTAAGCGAATTCTGGCAAAAAATATCCATTGGGGAAGCTGGATTCACTTAATGACCACCTGATTCACTTAACAACCACATGATTTGTTTAATGACTGCAGTGATTTGCTTTACGACCATCATAAAAATGGTCATAAAATCAGGTCCAGTCACATGGTGAATCGCTTAATAACCAGCCCACTTAACAACCAATTTTCTGGTCCCTATTGTGGTCGTTAAGCAAGGACTACCTGTTTATACATGACTAATATAGTTAGTCATGAAATCTTATTAATCCTATTTGTCATTAGATTCTAAAAGGCCCCTTGAAAGCTCTGAGTATTTAAGATGTTGATCTCATATTTCAGAGGTGATCCTATCCCAAGGTAAGTTTCTCTGTACTGTTATCCTATGAGAAATGAGCATAAATAGAAACTTTTTTTCTATTTGTGTTATAAAAAAATCACTTAATAGTTTATTTTCTCTGAAATTGGATTTACCTTTTTGTACAAGGAAAAACTGCACCAGAAATATTCAACTCCTAGCCTGGGACATCAGATTGCACTTGATGAAACTTGTACACAACTTTTAAAAGTACAAAAACCACTTTTCTGTTGCAGCAGGTAAGCTTGTTTCCTTTGCTCTCAGCTTAGTTTGCCCAAAATCTTTGCATATATGTATCTAAACATTTTGGTTCATATATTAATATTATTATTCCCTCAATTTCCACCTGAGACTATGATAAGTCTGAAACTTTTCTTACTAATCTTTGTAACTACTTTGAAGCATCTGAGGTTGTTCTATGCCACATTTCAAACTGGTGTTGAAGCTGGGAGCACACTTACCATTTAGCATAAAAGCTTGTTGCTTAAAAAAGAGGAAAAACTACCTCAAACATTCCTCTGAAAAGGCAGCTATCTATGGATTCACCAAAATACCTCTTTGGGTCCTATTCAGAAATAAAGATAGTAGGTGTAGCCATTCACTGTTAAGCATCAAATTAGAGTCACAAGATTCCTGCTAGATCACCATGAGGTCTAGTTCTCTGTTTCCCATTTTGGCCCATCAGATTCTAATGAGAAGCCCATGAACAGGCTATGAGGGCAATAGTGTCCTTCCAGGAATGTTCCCAAGAGGCTGATATTGAGAAGTATTGTATTCATTACAACTAGCAGCCTTTGAAAGTTGAACTTGGCAAGATGTGTTGATTCCCTATCTGAAGCTGTCCACATTGAAGGTCATCCCCAAACTCTATTCACTATCTTCATGCCATAATTATAACTCCATACATTTTATTAACTTTTTTCAAAACTAATAGTCACTGATATAGTACCTTTTGCTCCAGCCTCATTTGTGTGTCTTTTCCTGCATTGAAGAAGAGTTGATGATATAATTGCTTTAGTTCAATTATATAGGTAGAAATTTTCTGAGAGCCTCCCCATCTGCCTAAATGGAATATCTCCCCCACACCAAAGATTCTAAACAAATAAGCATAGATATTCTTGCCAGCAGTAACAGTCCAGCCAAACTCACTCTATACAGCTGTTTACATAGGGGAGGACCACATACATTGCTTCGAGCTCCTGGAGAAAAGACAGTAAGTACAAAAAAGTAATCTAATCTACGTCTTCATTACATGCTTTACTTTTATGCCACCTTGTACCTGTGTGAGTGATACTAATCACAAACCGAAAGCTGTAACAATTTTAGTTTTGTTTTCTTCTAGGAAAGAACCAAGAGTTGAACATCACTTTTAGTGTTTCTATTGCCCAGTATCAATGGGGATATATTATCTGAATTTGGAACTAGGCAAAGGAACTGAGTTATGAAGAAGACAAAATATTTTTCCTTACATAAAAACACAGCCTACCTGTTCTCAGCCATAGATGTACTGTATGCGGTCAAGCTGGAATATATGCCATTACATGCAAAAATCTTTTGGATTCTCACCAGCTAAACAGATGGCATGTATGGAGTTGGCAGTTAGGCACCCCTTTTAAATCCACTTTGCTTTTGAACATGGATGAACGTTGGGTTAAGCACAGATTCAGAGCCAGTCAGAACCCTTTTTAAAACTCTTTTGCACCCAAGCAATATAACAAAGATTAGTGGTGTTGCTTGATTTGCTCAGAGAGTTACAGGTTCAACCCCCGTGGTTAAAAGATTATTGCTGAAAACCAAGGATTCCGAATTAAACCCAGAGAGAGTAAGTAATCCTAGCTGAACTGTCTGAGGGTTAGGCTATTCCATGTAAAATTACAGCTAATCTTTCTGTCATACTCAGTGGTACAAATGATCATTACAGGGTGACTCTTAAGTTTTGCATCCATACAGGAGCGAGTCTATGAAGGTAATGGAGAAGAAAACAAGATATCTGTAGATGATCTATGTATCTATAGATTGCCTTTGAATTAAAAATACCTAAATCATGTATCAGAACAATAAAAAAAAAACCTTATTAAAAACAATAGGTGAATTTCCAAAGCTGAAAGCTGAAATACAAGGCATTGCTCACCATTTTGAAAGATATTTCTCTTTACGTGAAGCAAATTGGGGTCTTGTCTTGAATCAAAAACCTTTACAAAACTCTAGTCCTGAATTGTCATTTCAGAGCTTCATTATACCACATGTGGCTAAAATGCAGCAAGTATGCAAAAAAAAAAAGGGGGGGGATTAAAACCTTTTCTGAGTGAGCTGTGGTCTCTACACAACCCTAGATTATATTAATATTTTGCCAATGTTGTCCTTTTCCTGAAAGTTTTCTTCCTCTGCAAAAGAGACTTTTTTCTCAGGCTGTCTTAGAAATTATGTTCATATATTTTTGAGCTTGTGTTATCATTACAAGATATGGAAAATATAGATATTGTTCTTTTCCTATTTCCCACCACCCACCCCATCACTTAGTAGCTTCCTGGCTGCCCACATCTAAACTGCCCAGTCTAAAAAAACTCAGTGGCAGAAGGTTCCCCATGATCCTTTTTGGAAACTGAATTGTAGCATACCAAACTTCAGAAGGTTATAGAGCTCTGGATGGCAATGGTTTAATGAAAGATGGACCACACACACATCTTGACTAAATTCTAAGATAAGTATAAGGAACTACAATCCATTCATGAGGCTTTTACTCACATACTATTTTTGGGGGGAAAAATCAAACCCATTTTTCCTATCAGAATGAATGAGAAGGATGAACAAATGTAGAAGGAATTGTTGACCCAGTATTCAAGTATGAAGGTGACAAAGACCTATAAAAAGGTAAAATGCAAGCAAATAGTTGGGCCAATGTAAGGTATGGCTACAGGATGAAACACCTATAAAGTTCAGTGGAGCTATTTTGCTTGCTTCTTTATTATCCCTTAATCAGAGCTGGGCACTTTACAGTTTACTGACCATAAGTACTTCTATAAACAGTCCATAATTACGTTTAATGTGAACATCCAGAGATAAGCTCTTATGTGCTCATATAGCCAGTAATGACTGTGATGTGTATAGAACTTATTGAAGACTCAGCGTTACAGAAAAAGATGTTCAGAGCCACTCATGAGCCCTATACAGTTCAGTTCCCATACAATTTGTTCAATCTTTTAATAAATGTATATTCGTCTCCCCTGAACGGTTTGAAGCGGCTTACAAAAGCATCACTATGTTCATGACCTTGTTTTCTAAATAGTTTTATTCTTCCCTCTTATACCCACTTCATTTTGAATAAGCTCCCCTGAATTCAGTTGACATGCACAGAATTGCCATATCAAATATATGCCATTTTTTTAATGATAGCTTTAAAAACTATAAATAAATGTCCTAAGTATATCACTTTTTTTTCAGGTTTATCTTTAGTTCACTGCCGCCTTGGGGATGTGTTAAATTTTGAAAGTCAATGCAGAAATAATTTATTTAAAGAGAACCCCAATTCAGAATCATTTATTGTCTGTCCTTCAACATCAAATGAATATACAGCTATAGACATCCATTCATTTGCCCCTAAAAGGTGGATTTGTAAATAAGAACCTCTGTTAGTCTTAAGGATAATTCACAAATCATTTAAAGTACTGTGGTCTCATTGGAATCACTTTAAAATTGCTTTGAATAGCTTCTTACAAAGTAGATTAGGATTAACAGCAGTAGAGAGTGGCTTGGCTGAAAGCTTTTTAGTTGACTTCACATGTGAGTTCATAAGTTTTGTGGGGTGGAAAAAAAATGCACAGATGGGACTATAACTGACCATAACCTGCTCTATTGTATTTTCAATAATCTCTAATTACCCCAGCACCAAAGAGGGAAAAATTTGAAAGGGCAGGTGATAGGATATGAGAGAAACCTGTTTGACTTAAACAGCACAGGATCCCTCACCATCAGGGCTGATGTACATCAGCCTGACAGCTAATTAGGGTAGACATGAATTTTTCCAATGTAACAGATGTTCGTTAATCAGGCCAGATTTGGAGCCCTTGCGCCAGCAACATTTCATGCACAATTTAACTATCTAAAAGGAATAAACTACTTAATGCATTGTACTGGAGGCACAGCTGTTTCACAATCAGAAAATTTGCTGTCAAAGATGTTCTCTTTAAAACTGACATGTTTTTATATAACTCTGATGGGGTGTTTATAATGTATTAATAGTTGTCAGTAAGAGCTGCTGTCATCATCAAGAAGTAAAATATTTCTGAAGGTATATTAAAATGAGCAGACTCCATTAACTTCCCCAAATCTATTCAAATGATCAAGTCACTTTTAATATGGTTTATTTGATTCTAAATGTATCTTATACGAAAGGTCTAAGTTATTTATCTCCCTATTTAACTTAATTGTTTTATTTTAAAATATCTACATTCTGAAAGTGCAGAAAGTTTAGCTTATCATTATTTTATTCAGTTGAATTGCATTAGATCTTTTTAATGAGAACTATGTAATCCATTCACAGAATGACAGAGATCAAGTTGAAAAATATCTATGCCAGTCATTTCCTCACATAGGAATTTTTTTTTAAAAGAAAGGTTGTATGTGTCCTTGTTTAGACAATATTTATTTAAAATAATGCTACAAAGAAACTTGGATGTGTTGCACATTTTTCCTCTGTACATTTTTCTTCAGACTTGTACTTGGCTCAACATTTTTATTGTTTCAAAAAAGAAAAGAAAAGCATTCAAGCTAAAAAGCTTGTAGAATTAATGCAAACCAGAGCTACATTAGTTGCATTGTTTATGTCTCCTCTCCACTGTTAGGCAGATATACATATATTCTTTTATTAATCAGTTTAAAGAGAATGTCACTTTAACATGACAATGTCTCTCTAATTGCAAAGGTCAACCCTGCCACTAAATACAGAGAAAATCTTTGAATTAGCCAGTCCAGAGTGTTGGTAAGAAGAAGAAAAAAAATAGCCCAATCCTGAAACCTCATTACTAAGGCTGTGTAGATCCTTCAACAGGGCATTTCACTTATGTTTTAGAGTGTGCTGTACAAAAGTGCACAGCAGATGCAGCTACTTGAAGACTTAACCTTCCTAATTTCTTCAGGTATGTGTGATAACTTCAAATGTTTTCCAGGCCTGCACACACTGAAGAACTCAGAGACCCTTGAAGCAACTTGGCCCGGCCTTTAAGCAGTTGTGCCCGTGAACTGCAAAGTGTCTTGAGGATCTGCACAGGCCTATTTCTTATCTCTTAACTCAAGGGTGTACAGCATCTATCTGCTCAGGGGTTACACTGGGTTTTGTGGAGCAATCAAGGGCCATAATTCAAAAGTGAGTAGGACCAAAAGAGGCCTGATTTTGAGAGAATGTTGGGATTTTTAAGGGGTAAACTGGATGCTCCACACAGTGTGTAACAACAACAAAAATCTGGGTTGAATTCTTTGGCCCTGCTGACTCTAGGAGTGTTTTGGGGACTCTAAAAAAGTACTATGGTCTGTTGGCCACAGTTTTTGCCTTCCTGTTTTAACAGGTAAAGAAGATCAAAAGAGCTCTGGAGTAACTTTACCATATACACTGTATAGTCAACCCCCTTTTTTTTCTTTAGCCATATGCCTTTTTTCAAACAGATCTAAAAGCAAACTGTAACCTAAAACCTTCCTGTAACTTGTATTTTTCTCTTTATTTTAACCCATCTTGAGCACAACCACAGAACTATTGAGATCTTGATGTTCTTTATCTGAAACCCAATAACTGCCCTCAAAGTTGCACCCTAGATTCCATTCTTGTTGGGCCAGATTCAGGGACACCTAGATTCAAGTTCACCCTTAGCCATGAATGACTTCTTTCTCACTCTACAGAAATTGGAGGAGAGAGCTCTCTTTATGCCTTCTTGAGTCCTGAAAGAAAAGTGGGATATAAATCAATGAAACACATAAGCAAATCAATCATCAATCAATCAATCAATCAATCCTCTTGCTTCTTTGCACATGGAGTTGACCCAAGACTGACCTGAAATTTCCTTGCTTTTAGTTCATGAGTCTTACCTGACACTATCTCCACTATACTCTGTTGCCTATTTTTTATTTTTCCAAGCCTGACTCCATTTGTCTTGCACACCCAAAAAGAATACTTTATTCTGTGGTGGATACCTGCTTAAAACACCTGATATCTATCTGTCTGTCTGTCTGTCTGTCTGTCTGTCTGTCTGTCTTCCTTTCTTCCTTCCTTTCTTTCTTTCTTTCTTTCTTTCTTTCTTTCTTTCTTTCTTTCTTTCTTTCTTTCTTTCTTATGTGTGGTAGGAAAGATGCCTTCTGGGAAACACTAACTTTAACCAATGGTTGTAATGGCTAAGCAGGTAATTCCGAACTTGTGGGAAAATGCCACTGAAGATGTTGAACTAATTATAAACATTCGACCGCTGTTGTGGCTCTGAGCTCCCTAACAAAGGCTTAGTTACATTCTGCCTCCCTATCTTTGCTGCCAGAACTGATTACCTGGAGAAAGCAATTATCTTAGTTCTTTTTCTAACTCTTTGGATCCAAATTGTCCTTTAAAAATGCTGGAGGTATTTTTTAACTCACTTAAAGTTTTACCCAAAAGCTTGCAAACTAGAGGGTACCCTGTGAATCTTTTAAACTCTTTGAAAGCCCAAGAAGTGAAACCTCTTTTGCCCCTCTCTTTCTCTAACAATTTTCATGTATACTGCAGCCACTAGCATTAAAATGGCTAGAAATAGTCTGCCAGTCCATGTAATCATAGATGATACAGGAGATATATAAATTAAAAGCCCACTTTCTACTTTGTCAGAAGCTAGGGATAAGTCTGCTAATTAATCCCATTCTCCTTCCCTGTAAGGTAAATGATGGCTTCTCTTTCCTCTGTCTTTGCATGTAAACTAAACTTAGGTATCATCTTTAAGCTTGACGATTGGACCAAATTAATAACTTCTCACTGCTCATAAACTGTTAACTTATGAGCTCTTCTGCCATCTACCTAACCCAGGTAGCCCATGAACATGTGGGGAGAGCTAATGTATCCCAGCTTTTCTTCCTGTTTTACCTTCATTTAGCCACTTTATTTTCCACAGTATGTGTATATGCCTCTGGAAATATTTCAGCATTGTCCTTTGTAGAAATATGTACATTTTGAATTGCTCCAAATAATATATCAAGGAATTGCTTTATTCCTCTTTGTTTTTCCTCTAATAGTACTTGGCATTAAAGGCTTGTCAATGATTACTATGGGAAAGTTTTTATTTTTAAGAGCAAATGCTATGGCCTGACTTTGGTGGATGAATGAGAGAGCATTAATTTAGTGCTATAAATGGCTAGTCCAGATTTAATGTATTTGTTTATGATCTGGGAAACGTTGGGTGGCTTGTATAATGAGACAAACTCATGATTCTTCAAACTCATGAGTCTGCTGAAGATGATGATGTTCCTATGATGATGAAGAATTTCTAAAAGCAGATACTATTTGGTGCATTAGAAACCCCAGAATGGGATGATCAGTTGTTCAGAATCTCCTTGACTTTTTCCCATCCTATTCATTTTTACTATCAATGGGAAGGGTTTGCTTTCATTGACATCAGCTGCCTCTCTTCCCCATTCTTTCCTGAAAACTTACAATGTATTTGATGGCGCAATGTGGGGGATGCAGAATCAACTTACGTACCTCCCACAAGAGGCAGACCTTACACCCAGTTGTCATTGCTTTTTACAGCAAGTCTTTGACAATGTAAGTTTAGTTACGCCTGTATGGCATAAAAGGCACCTCAACAAGACTGCTTGTTTCATTTTTACAAAGCAGTGGAATAGTTAAAACTTTGGAACAGCTTCACAGTCAGAGTAAGATGCCAGCTTATGGAGGAATATTGAAACACAAGTTAAAATGGATCATTTTCTCAGCCTAAATATAAGTTGTACAGGGCTTTCAAGCCACAGAAAAATTAAATGTCTATAGTCAAGTGTTAAAGCATGAAGTGCTACCTACTGAGTGACTTGCTATCCTTTTTAGGGTCTTTTGCTGTAATTCCTCCTCCCTTTTGGCATATTTAACAATGCAAATGCAACAATGGATATTGTCCAATGGTTGCCAATTTCAGCCCTGACATTCTTGACAGAATAGCCTGATTAGAAAATAATTGTACTTCTTTCTATCTTTGGTTACCTTACCTGCACTTTTCATTTCCTCTAAGGTACAGTGGCAATACTGCATCTTTCAACTCTCCCTATTTTATCTGATGTAGTGGATGACAGGTAATCTAGCTGAAAGTTCCTACAATTGCGCCCCCAGAAAAACACTGGCTGATGAAATCTGAGCAGTTATCACCTTAACCATCACCTGTCAAGCCTCCTGCTTCAATTTAAGGGTGCATCAATTTTCTGAAGAGGAAATCAAGGGCAAAGAATAAAAGCGCTACAGATAAACACTGACAAAGGCCCTTTCTCCTTTTTTTTTATTTATGATGGGATGTACTATCATAGGTTGCTCTGTAAGGTTTTATCAACTGTCCTGATACATCCCAGATAGCTTGGAATTCTTTGGCCATTGATGAAGTGCTACACTTGCACTTACTGAAAGGGCAGAAAATTTCTAAGTGAAAATTACTTTCACTAAATACCACAAAGATATTGAAGTCAGAAAGAGCAAGAAGATGGGACAAATGACAGCTGCATATAACAATGAACCTCTCTGTTCTTGGGGATGGCAGACAAGACTGATTAGAGTAAGAACATGAAATAATGTTTTCTTAAAGCTGGAGAGCATATTGTGTGAAATGTCAGATGCACAGAGTTCATACGTTGTTTACACTGAAATGTGGCTGCCGTGGCTGCCAACGGTGTTTGCAGTGAAGGCTGTCACTATTTCTAAGCCAACGTATGCAATTGCATGCCTAATAATAATTACAGTTATGGAATGGGTGATTGGCACCAATAATGTAACTGAAGACATGCAACTTTAAGAGAATAATAGAGACAAAAAAGGCTCAGCTAAGTTTGAAATCCTCAACAATTATACCTCATTGTCTATGGATATCTTTATTTTATGGTGAACATGCAGAAGCACTGCAAAATATGTTGGCTGAGACTGGAAACAGCAGCTCCTTCTCTCACTTTACTGGAACTGTAAAAAGCTAGATGTGTGAAGAGTTCTTCTGTCAGGGAGGAACGAGCTTCAGATACTAAAAACTGTTAATGATGACCATAATGTGATTTGAAAAATCATATGGTACAGATTTCCCAGAATTGTACCATTTCATTCAGATTAGGGTGTTGTAGATCCTGCTTCTCAGTTAACACAATATGTTCTGACATAAATTGTCTGACTTCTCCTAACCTTTCCCCAAGCCACAATCCAACCCTCCTCACTTCAGAGTCCAACACCCTTCCCCCCTTTGTGTTGCCTAGCCCAAATCCAACAACAACAGCCATACGACATGCCCTTCACCCAAGAAGTGGCATTCACAGATTATACGTACCCCAAAATAGAGGTGGTAGAGGACTGTTGCAAATAAAACAAACCGTGGAAGAAGAAAAAAACAGTCTGAATGATTGTATCAGGAAAGGTAAAGAGGCTATTCTTATTAAAGTTTGCAAGAAAAGATTCTTTAAGACAACAAAAAATAAATTGGAATACAAGAATGAAATAATTCAAAGTCAGATTAACACCTGGAAAAGCAAACCACTCAATGGCCAATATATACATGCTATTAAAGGAAAAGCAGATCAACATCTAACTCAAGAACAAGTCTTGCAAACCAATACTTGAAAGCCCAAACTGAACATATTTCCAACAATGGAAATGCCAGTTATGTAAAATTAAGGATGAAATTGTAGATAACCTCATTAGTAGCTGTATTAAAATCACTGAGTATAAACAACACTGTTACAGGGTTGCAAATATTGTTGACTGGAATTTATGTATAACATTTGTCTTTCGTGTTTGCAAAAACTACTGGGATGATATGGCTGAAAAAGTTTTGCAAAATAAAGAGATCATAATTTTGTTGGTTTCAGAATTTAAATTGTTAGGTATTTAAGACATTATGTACCAGACATTACTGTTACAGAAAAGAAGACGGTCTAGTTCACTGATACAGCAATACCTGGAAACAGTCAAATTTATGAAAAACAATTGGAGAAAATAATAAAACATCATGATTTGGAAATTGAGGTCAGAATATTGTAGAGGAAAAAAATGATATCATACCTGTTGTAACTGGTGCAAGAACAAAAGGATTAATCAGATATTTAGACATTCTAAACTTACTGGACCTGACACCACTAATTTTGCAAAAGACTGTTCTATGGGAAACAACATATTTTACAGCAATGCCTCCTGATTCTTAGGCCCCTGGCTAGAACCTGGAATCAACACCCAGTCAATTAGACTATCATATTCATTTGGATGAGCAGAATAATAACAGTTACAGCGTAGAGGACAAGATTTAGAAAGAATGCAATTGGAAGTATGTGTGTATGTTTGGGTGGAAATGTGTGAAACAGTGGACTTGTAAATTGGTATGAATTGGGTTTTGACTTGGGATATCCAGGTTCAAGTCCCTACCTGTGATGGAATGGTTTGATGGAGAGATTTCTGTCTGAGAGGTTGAAGCTAATAAATGCAACAGAACTGTATCTGTACTGTCTCGTGGAGTTCTTTGGGCTGAACCTGACATCAATCTCCCCAGACTCAATCTAAACTTCCCAAGCCAGCAAGCCAAAACACCATGAATTCCTTAGGGTGGTGCCAGTCTCATCTTCTTAACCTTCCCATGCTCCTGGTGGGGACTAAGGAAATGCTTTTCTCCCCAAGCGCGGCCTTCATCAAACCATTCCATCACAAAACTACCTTTTATTGAAGCAGGAGATATATATGGGAGGAAAATTGTACTTTGTACTTATCAAGTAGACCAAACAGGAAATACGACTAGATCAGCGAATTCTACTTTATTGTAAGATTCTGTTATTACATTAATGTTATTACATTAACAGAATCTTGCAAGTCTGAAAGTACAATTCTCCTCCCATCTCCTTTACCTCTGACAAATTAGGGAGGGTCTCTTCTAAGCCTCTTGCCCCACCCATGATCCAGCCGCGGACTATGCTGTCTCTTATCTGACCGTTCCCTAGGCAGCATCTCTGGACACAGTCTCCCAAGGTCATTCCCACAATATGCTTGCTGAACCAAAGTGGCCTTCTTAACGTCTGACCCCTAACCTCAGACCCCTAATATCCCTAACTCTGCAATACTAATACAGAGATCTCTCCTTGCTGCTCAACTGTTCATAGAATGGGCTCAAGGATCTTCAGTATGATGCACACTACTGTAGTGCCTTTCCAGGTAACTGCTTAGTACTGACCACCATGAGAGTGCACATTCCTATCATTATGTTTGTACCAGCTCTTGAGTGAACTGGTGCCAGGCCTGCTTTACCTTTATAAAAAAAGATTTGTGCTAGACTACATCTTTTTCTTCCTCTAGTGCACAATGAAATGTTCTTTTCCATATTACAAAAGGAATTTCATGACTTCTAACTGCAGGTCAGAATACAACAAAATCTTATGAGATTCAAATATCAGAATAAATGCTTTCAATTTTATGACCAATATACAGGCAGGTAAAATGCTCACCTAAAAATGCAACACAAATACTGATGTATTTTAGCTTTTAAAAAAGGAATTATGCCCTTTCTGAAAAAGAAGATGAAAGCATGCTATGCATTTCATGCTTTTGCTTTAAGAAAATTCTTGCTCAAAACTATTGCTTGCATTTAAATCATTATACATGTTTCAAGAGTTTCTCTCCTTCTGTGACTCACATATAAGACATTTATCATTTGTATTCATTTTAGATTGTGCAATTAATTTCTTTTTTTATTCTGAATAACTATTATTGGGTCTTTGATTGACTTCTAGAGGAGCAATTGAAGTAAGAGATTCTGATGGTGCTTTATGAATTGCCTAAGCTGAGCTCACACAGTTTATAATATCAGCAGTTTTTCTATATAATGCACATCTTGGTTAGTGGTACTTTTATTTGCATAATCACTGAACCAAATATAGTTACACTGCAGGCAATAAAATTTAGCTGACCTGACCCCATTAAGTCACTTTTGAAGGGGAAAAAAAAAACTATTATAATTGATCTTTAAAAAAAAAATCTACTCAGCTGGCACTTTTCTGCAAAGGGATATGCAGCCTTCTTGATATATGAGTCTTCTTGATATATGAAAACATATTTTATTCATAAGCACTGGGATAGCTAAAGGATGTTTGTAAGTGTATTGTTTTGACTATTTAGTTTTGTTTGTTTAAATACTATCAATGATTTGGCACTTTAAAAAAAAACAATTTAAACCACTGAAGTTGTGGATAGCTTCTATCTTTTAGGATCAACCATCCTAAACCAACACTAAAGGAACAAGCAGTCAACAAATCCGCCACAGAGTAGTACTTGGTAGACCAGCCATACAGGTCATGGAAAAGATATTCAAATGCTGCGGTGTTTGTATACCTACAAAGATCAGAATCATGCAAGCCATGGTATTCCCTGCGACATCTGTGGAAGCAAAAGTTGGACTTTAAAGAAGCAGGATAGAAAGAATATTGGTGCCTTTGAACTTTGGTATTGGAGAAGACTCCTGAGAATACCATGGGCATCCAAGAAAACAAACAAATGGATCATCAAACAAATCAACCCAGAGTTCTCACTCAAGGCACAAATGACCAGGCTGAAATTATCCTACTTTGGACACATTATGTGAAGACCCAGCTCTCTGGAAAAGGTTCTAATGCTGGGAAAGGTGGGAGGAATGAGGAAAACCAGCAGCAAGGTTTTAGTTACAGTGGTGATAAGTACACCATTGGAAGACCTGAAAGACCAGGTTGGGATAGATCATCATGAAGAAAATCTATGTAGTTGCTAGGAGTCAAAAATGACTTGATGGCACATTAAAAAAAAAAAAAATCCTATCAATAGGGCTGTATCATGGATCAAGGGAAAAGAAAAAGTTTTAAAACTCTTTCTAAATCTTTGAATGGATAAATCTAAAGAATGACCTTGGATTGGACTTTCTTTTTCCTCATCCCCAACTCCCATTTTTACTATTGCATTATTGATATCATAAATTAGAATAGTGCTCATAAAGTACATTCAGATGGCTTTGCAAAGATGTATGTTTATCACCCTCACATTCTTACTCATTTTATGTTTTTATTGCTATTGGGAGACACCAGCTAACAAAGCGCAAGAGCTGACAAAGAATAGAAGAAGCTGTAACATAATATACCAATATTGTGTTTCCACCATGGGCAACATAATCTTAAACTGTCTTGTGAAATTATCCATTAATCCATTTTATGGATTCTCTGTCACACAAAAAACTCAAAACTGAGTAATAATACAATATTTAGTTATATTTCTGTTCAGAAGTACTTCAAAACATCTTAATGAGCTCTTTCTTACAGGCTTGTGTCTTCCTCCTTTGAAGCAAGTCCTTTCCATGATGAATTATGATTTGCAAATGACACAGATCCAGGTGGGAGGGACAGCTAATACTGTTGAATAGAGAAGTAAAATTCAAAACCTGAAAGATTTGAGTAATTGACTGACCCATGTATAAGGTGGGAATATCTGGCTTGGTAATAGTACTTATAAACTATTCCAAGAAATCAGTTGGTTGCAAACTGAATATGAGTTAACATTGTAGTGTAACTGCAAAAAGGACAAATTTGGGCATAGACACTAAGAAGATTTCTCTCTTAAATTCCCACCAAATGCCCATCAGATCTTTGGGGAACCTTACATATGAAAAGTGCAATAGCTCCTTTTACTGGTACATTTTTACAAAGTTGTTCTTTAGCCAAGTGTCAGGCACAATCTATTTGCTCTGCAACCGTGATCTAGCAGGGGAGGATCTAGAAAACTAGATTCATGGAGTAGTATTATCTGAAGCTGAATACAAAGCAATATGCATGCATCTTACTTCAGTTTCCTATTTTATTTCTAGAAATGTTCAAATTGTTGTGATCAACCATTGCCCCCCCCCCAACTAACACTGTGAGTCAGAATTTAAACAGAAAGATACCCAGTCACCCGCATGGAAAAAGAGACTTGGCAAATATCCTTGCAGTATGTTGCCTTTTAATATGTTTAAATGATTTAATGGGCATAAGAAAAGATTCCCTGGAATACATAGTATACATTTGAAAGGGAGCAAAGAATGCTTGCCAGCTGTGCTGTAAAATTCCAACTGGATTCCAGGAAGAATACACAGTGCTGGACAGCTTATGCCATTGCTTCAACTTTCTATACTGTTATTACTGCTCAACAGTCTTGAAGGCTGAATGACAATGGCCTGAGCCCTTTCAAACAACAGCAACCAGGTCAATTTTTGTAATGAGGAAATGGAAGTGGTGGTGCAGAGTATCACTGACCCTTACAGTTTCAGCTACAATAAAGAAACAGAGAAGTGTTCAAACAAATTATGGTATAGGAACACAGTGACAACACCATGAAGCACTAGAGGGAAACAGCTAGCATAAATCTGACCTCATATGGAAAGCAAGAGTCCATTTGGCTTCATTTTTAATCCTGCAAAAGCACATTTTATAACTTCCCACAGGGGTAACACTGGACAAAAATGAGAACAGTTAATTCCAAAGAGATATTGTTCCCTTTTCTTCATTTTTATTCAAAACCATTGGATTTAAAAGTTCAGTGCTGCTGAAATTAAGAAAAGCATTGCCCATTGGGGAGGGGCAAGCCTGTTTTCTCCATTTCTGCTTCCAGTTTAATATACTGGAGAACTTTACATTATTGTAAAATGCAAAGGCTTCAGAATGGTAAGAGACAGTTTACTGAAGAAGACTTATAGTAAATTTTTACTTGAGCGTATGTCCAAACTAACTGTATTCTCTAATTCAATGGAGAAATTTCTTCTATCCTGGCTGCATTTCAGAGTTGCACACATGTGCTACCATTCCTAGGAACTGATGTGTGATCCAACTTAACACAGGTTTTGACCAATTTCTGTTTTTATACACTCATAGAAGCCTGGCCTCTAACCTGACACCTGAAGAATGTTTCCAGTGTCTGCCAGACTCAATGCAATAATAACTTTATTATTATTGATTTTTTTAAAAAAAATATTGTTTTAATAAAAATATAAATAAATAAATGGGCAGCTAGCATCTTGTAAAGCAATATCAAGCATAATTTTTATTTTGAAAAATGCTCCTGGGCTCTGCATATACCCTGGAACATTCTTGGAAAATAAAAATGATAGGAAGCTACAATCCAGTGCCGTGTTGAATACTGAGCAGTGACCACTTGCTTAGAAAAAAACAACAAATTGAGAAATAAGTTTATGTGCTAGACCAGGGTTCCTCAACCTTGGCAACTTTAAGACGGGTGGACTTCAACTTCCGGAATTCCCCAGCTGGCTGGCTGGGGAATTCCAGGAGTTGAAGTCCACCCATCTTAAAGTTGCCAAGGTTGAGGAACCCTGTGCTAGACAACATCTTGGCTAGACAGAGGCTTGAGAAAGTAGCATTGACTTCAAATTTTGATTACTTACTGAATGTCTATCAAATGTGAGAGTACTCATAACATGTTCTCAAAATTACAAATACAGTTCAATGACCAACAATCTGGACACCTCTACTTAGGTTACAACTTAAGCACTGCTGTGTTACAAACAAACTTGAGATCTTTCTGTAACAGTCTTTACCTGTCTTTAGATAAACTAGTCTTCAGGTTCTTCTTCATGATACCTTTGTAGTTCACCTATAGTTTCCGTGCTTGACAAAAGCCTTATTTTGGAACTATTTAGAGGGTATTGATGGACAGCTGAAGTGATATGGCTTCCACCATTGTTCAGTTGCCTCAACCATCAAAGTAGCATTATGCACTTTCTCATCCTATCAGAATTCAAGCTAATCTATAACAATCTCCAAAACTCTGTACCTTTATTCTTTCTTTTATCTTAGTGCTCATTATCATATAATCATTTCATGTTTCATTTCTCTTGGCCATGTAATCTATTTCAAAGTAACTCCAATTATTTTTGTCAGGGTCATGGCTCTGAAAGCAGCACTATCTTGCCTGTGTTTAGCTTCATTGTGGTCAGAACCTTACCGAACAAGCATCTCAAAATTGAAGTTGTCAGCTCAGAGTGCTCCTCTGGCAACAAGCTCTGTTCACCACAGATGCCGAGGCCAAGGTCGACCCTGTTTGTCTAAAACCACAGTTAATCTGAGCGATATAAAGATTTAAAGATATCTGCAAACACATACAGTTTCTGGTTCTAAGATTGTTAAGGAAGCATACCCTGATGAAATGAGCATCCTTAGCTCTCATGAAGAACTCTTACTCATGAAGAAGAGTCCAGCTGTTTGTTGAAAGTTAGGAAATCTGCCTGTTAGAATTTCTCCATTTCTCATTTCTCTAATCTTAAATCATTTCATCCCATTTCTATACCACGTCGTAAATTTTAAAAAGGAGACTCTGTATAATTGTGTATGCATTTTCATGTGCACAGCATATATTCATTTTAATATACTGTACTTTTCTTCAGTAAATATTTTTAACAGTCATTTCCCCCAAATATAATACATTTCTGTTTCAATAATATTAGCTTTCTGTGCACTCTTTACTTTAATATACACATTTACTGGTATTCCTTTTTTTTTTTAGTGAACTCCATCACATTTGGAAAAGCTTAATTTGGAAGCATATATTTGAAAAAGTGTACATGTTAAAATATAATTGTGTTTAAATTCACACATTGATCCAGGAAATGCAAATTGGATCTGAAATTACTAAAAAGTCTAGCAGTTCATATGAGAGGATTAATTCCTTCAGCGCAGCAGCTGACAACCTTCTTCTAACTGGGGGTTGCCTTAAATGTTCCTTTGGTTCTGATGGTTGCAGAGGATGTGTACAGTGATGTCTTAAGGTAATGTGGCCCAAAACTTTCAGCCTGTTTGGAGGCTTTGGGGGGGGGGGGGTTGGGGGGGGGTTAGGAGTATTTTAAAGCTCTAGATCAGTGTCTTTTGCCTGTATGACACTTAACACATCCATTTCCTAATTTACTGAGTGATTCATATATTGTTTGCATTCTGTTTATTGAATGTTTAATGTAAGCTGCTTTGAGCCTTTCCAGTTTGGCAGCCATGTAAATCTAATAAGTCCATTTTTATCCATTTCAGTCCAAATGAAATTGAGTGCTAAGTGGAGCATAAAACTGGGCCTAGAATATGTGTTTCCCTTAAGTCCTGCTTTGCTGCCTCATAATGGCAGAGGGGTATTACTGGGAGGAAGGGATGAGCAAAGAATGCCAGACTGCATGCCAAGAGTACTCCCAGCAGTGTTACTCAAGGTGTGAAGATCCTCCCAGCTATCTAGCTAAAGCAAGTAGGCGTCTATACTGGGCAACAGCTACAAAGGAAGACGCTGGAGGTGGATGATTGCTCTGGTGACAATGGCAAAGGCATGATTTCACCCTATGTAGAACACAAGGGTAAACCACTTCTGTATTTTGCCAAGAAAATCACATGGATAGACAATATAAAGTGGATAGCCAAGAAAGCAAACAAATGGATCATAGAACAAATCAATCCAGAGTTCTCACTCAAGGCACACATGGCCAATCTCATATTATTATATTTTTGACACATTATGCAAACACCTAGCTCTTTTGAGAAGTCTATAATGCTGGAAAAAGTAGGAAAGAAAAGAAGATGGGCTAGATTACAGCAGTGGTGAAAGTACTGTTAGAAGACCTGAAGGGCCAGGTTGGAGATGGATCAACCTGAGGTCACTAGGAGTTGACACTGACTTTATGGCACTTAATCCATCCATCAGAATATGTGTGCACCACAGGCCATGGTTATCCACCAGTTGGTTAGATACTTTAGCCACAGGTCCCCCACCAATGCCTCTAGTTAAAACATGCACTGAAGTTGAATGGATGGTTTTGTTACATTGGCAAGAGATGCTGAGAGGAGACAAGATGCCCTACAGCTTTACACCTCACAAGACCTGATAGGATATTTGAACCAGAAATGTCAAATCCCAGTTTTAACACCCAAGATGCTTGAACAAACTTCTGAATGTTCTTTTAGAAATCTAATTAACTACAAAAGTTCCTAAGTGTATTTGCTAAGAGACATTTTAGAGATGTTTTTAAAGTATTTGTCTGATACTCCTCTGTAAAGAAAAACCCTATTAAGGTTCTTCAAAGAAACCAGAAATGAGACATACAATATCAGTTTATCACCAGCCATGCTGTCAGGATGTAGATAAAGTCTTTGTAACCAGGGGCCAGTGAGTTTGTGTAAACATTCTTGGTAACTTTTGCAGGTGAATTCATGTAACAGCTTTATTCCCCTGCTAAGCCAATCGCATATCCCAATCATATAAACAGCTGATGTGTCTCTTAATATTTGAGACACAGAAAAGACCAAAATGGTTTAACCCTTTCTTATGACTGCATGGAATTATACATGCAAAAAAAGGAATACAGATATTGCTCCTATAGCACAACAGGATTTGTTTCCTACAGCAGACACGGGAACAGATTAGATTAATTTAGCTATCTTGAAAGTCAATTTCTTTTAATGCAACCGTTTATGAATCCACACTCACCTCTTTTAAAATTCCCCAGCTTGTATGGGTGTGGATACAAATAAGGCTTATTGGGACCATCTGCCCAGTTACAGGACTCATGAGATTTCTTTCCCATGCCTCCAGTTTTCCATTCCCACTTGTGGGCTTTCTTTACACAGGCTGCCAGCTTCCGTATTTCTGCACTGACTTCAGGAAGACGTCCCACTTACTCCAGCACTGCCTGAGGTAACTTATCACATAATAGTCAAAGACTTAGGATTGTATTGTGGATATTCAGAGTTGTCTGTGTGGTGTGAAGATGCAGTAATTTAGAAAATCTCAAACTTTGCAATAGTAAGAGTGTGTAACATTTTTCAGGACTAGGATCAGTTTTCGCTTTAAGCAGAACACTGGAGAGTGAACTCAAAACAGTGAGCAAAACCAAGACAAAGACAGGGCAAAAGCTACATTTAAATTAATTTTATTCTACATTAATTTAAATAATTAAAGCAACTGTGTCTCTTTCCAGGATCATTCAGCTTCAGTGGACAGCTCCCATCATAGCAATGCAATTCTGAAACAAGATGTGATTGTTTATGGCAGTGTTTCTCAACCTTGGCAACTTTAAGATGTGTGGACTTCAACTTCCAGAATTCTCCAGCCAGCAAGCTGGCTGGGGAATTCTAGGAGTTGAAGTCCACATATCTTAAAGTTGCCAAGGTTGAGAAACACTAGTTTATGGGGTGGCAGGCAGTGCTCCATTTGAGCTCCTTTGTATTCTGAAGCTGAGTTCCATTATTTCCCATGTATTTAATAATTTACCCCTCAAAACATTTGGTAGCAACCTTTGGAGGGGATCTGGAGGCTACATCTACGTTTTGAAGGGGAATACTAATATAGTATTTTTGTGATACTTTTTTTCTTATATATTTTCAGAATTCCATTATGAAATTCACTTCTAGAATTACATGGAAAGACTCTAATTTCTTTGTTTCTGTTTTGACTGGCTCCTCAACTGACAAACTGCTTTGCATTTTTTGCTAAAAACAAATATATTTTATACCTTTGGAAATGCTGTACAGATATCATAGTAACTCCAAGTCTATCACATGGTTTCTATAATGTGCTAAGCCATAATTGTGGGGGGGGGGGGGGGGTTGGGCGTAGCATGTTATATGAACTCAACTACAGCTGTTGTTAACCCATGGCTTAACATGTTGGACAAATGCAGGCAATTTTATTGTATTTAATAAGCCATAGTTAAGCAAAGTCTGGATTTGCATGATGTGGAACCAATTCTATAAGTATTAGCTTGGTGTTGAATATTTGAGATGAATCCAGTTTCAGTTTATATGCATGCACTTCACAATTCAATATTTTTTCCCAGTTCCAGAGGCTCTTTTCTCCTGGAAATGAGCAAGCAGGCTTACACTTTCTGTGAAATCTGGTATAGAAGGAGACAATTTGTGACTGCTCTCCAAGGTCCCTAAAGACATCAATTAACTAAAAACATGGGTAGTGATAGTGCAAACAGGAAGAGTTAACCCCCCACCGTTATTCTTTATATAAGCCAATCCTCCCACCTCGTTCCCTCCCTTTCCATCCCCTTCATTTTCCTTCCTAATGAACAGGAACAGATTCCTCTTTCTAGCAAGATGCTCTACTACAATGACAATTCTCTGGCTCTCCGCAGGTGATTTACTTTTCAAGCATTGCCCACTTATTGATCGTCCCTCTGACAAATTTCAACACATGCATAGGCCTGACAAACATTTCTGTAGATGAATCCTTCCTGCCGTTCAAAGAGGAGGATTATTTTTATGCAGTATATTTCAATAAACAACTCCATGTGCTGAGCCAATTTCAAACAAACTACATGACAGTTTGGGGTGGGGGAAGGGACAGCTCTTCACATCTCATCAGATTCCCAGGGAGAACACCTCTGGAGACCTTTCAAATGCTATTTAAAAATTATTATTCTTGCTGGTATTTTTGCTTTGCTTCCAAAACTGCTGTGTTACAATAAATGTATTTAGGTGAGTTAAGAGTAAATACAGTCAAACCAAAAGATGCAAGATATGCCTGGTATCTCTTCCTGGGAAGACTCACATGTAGGTTTGACCTGAGCTTCTGCATGCATCTGATTGTATATAGCCAATAGCTGGAAATTTAAGGAAATGTTCCCTCTTCCAGAATCTCATTAGAAAATGAATATGAAGTCTTCTTGGCAGATAAATGCATAGAAAGTAAAGTCTTGCTCAAGTCATGCTTGGCTCCTTGTGACTTTATGGACACCCTGCAGCAGTGTTTCTCAACCTTGGCAACTTTAAGACATGTGGACTTCAACTCCTGCTGGCTGGGGAATCCTGGGGGATGAAGTCAACATGTCTTAAAGTTGCCAAGGTTGAGAAACACTGCCCTACAGTTTTCTTGGCAATAGTAGAGACATGGTATGTTACTGCCTTCTTCTAGAACAGGTTTGTTTTTTACTTTCTCTCTCTCTTTCTAATGAGGCACTGGGAAAGGGAAAATTCAGTTACATTTTTTGATAGAGAGAGCATCAAGGTACCAAAGTGAGTTTTCAACAAAGAAGATTTTGGCAGCTGAGATCAAGAACAGTGGAAGTGAAGTGATTACTGATGAAGTGACGGTTCAGACTACTATTCAGGCTGTTCCCAGCCAAGCAAACTTGTAATGACTGAAGAAGCTACAGAAGGCAGCATGGGTGGTGAGATATAGTTAGAGGTGATCCCTGATCTCCTCCTATGGTTTTGGTAGAGTTCATGCCTGCCTGTCTTAACCAACAGGCCTTCACTGTGAGATGGACATAAGGAAAGCATTGTCAGAACCCAATGCCAGATGAACTTTCACTGCTAATTAACATGGAAAAGCATTCTTAAAGGGAAATTATTTCATTACAACCAGCTTAAACTAATCAGAATAGACATGTCCATGCCCATTCATAGACATGTGTTGTCCTTCCCTCCCCCACTTCCATACTGGTGGGAGAATGGAAACTAAGGGAACATTAATAAACCACATTGAGAAAAAAAATGTAGGCAACCTTAATATAATTTGTATGATTATTATGCCTGGATGAGAACCATAAACATATCTTTCTAGGCTGAAAAACACTGATGTGAGGTATATTTTAGCATTTCTGCTTTTTTTTAATTGTAAGGTAAAATCCCCTTTTCCTTATTTGCTCTCTCTCTCTCTCTCCCCACTGTGAATGATAGTTTATGAAACATAATTTTCAGTAAGAATTGCGGGTGCTACATGGGACTAAGCATTTATAATCATTATTCTCTACTTATGTTATATATATATAGCTTCTTCAGAAGCTTGTTATAGTTTTCAGAATAATTTGCCATTGAATAACTTCAGGACTGGTACAGACTTTCAGCTTGTGATGCACCTTGCTTCTTCAGGACTGTCCCCCAACTTGACACAAGGCAGGTTATCTATTTGAGCCTCCTTTTTCCCCATTTCTTTTCAGTTCAAGCTGCTTTTGAGACTAATATTCTAAGAAGTTTACTTAAAATGACAGTTCAAACTAGTCATCATAAGATAAAATTGGGTGGTATCAGTTGCAGTACACTTTGCTGGGATCTGGCAGATGACCCAAATTCTGCTTTGAAAATATTATTCATTTATCTATCTTTAAAAAAAAAAACTGCTTTTGGACCAAGCTAGATGTTCACTCTGCCTTTCATGTATATTAGTCTAATTTTACATTACCCTTTCTGCCTGTTCTCATTCTTTTGATATACTGTACATAGTCAAACATCCTAATAATTCAGGAGTGAGTACCCTTGTGATAACTGGGAGCCACACTTAATATTTTGGAGACAGCAAGGGTGTCAGTAGCTACGACAATTTATTTTATTATTCAATTTGTAAGGTTGCCTAATTAACAGCTACTCAGGCTGACACACAGTAAAAGTGAACAACAATACAGGATAAATACCATGATAATATGTCAGGGAATACACAAAAATTAAAGATAGACATTCAGATGGCTTCACAAATCATCCCAGCTTCACAAATATAAGGTAGGTAATATGGGATTTTTGAGTCTTCCTCTAAGGTCCATAGAAGGTACCCCCCCCCCACTCTTTTAGCTATGTTAAGCCCATTACCCAGATGTTGGTTTTAGTCTAACTCAAAATGTCCAAAACCATATTACCAGTTCTCATCAATTATGCCATGAAAATTCAGAAGCTCACCATCAGAGGGGAGTCTGGGGCACACAAACGAAAGATCTGGGGAGCTGTTTACAGCCTAGTGTGTCAAGATGCCCTTTTTTTCAGTGATCACTTTATATTACCAATGTATTAAAGTTAATAAGAGAAACAACATTGAGAAAATGCATCTATAGTTCAAATTTCAATTTAGCCTCATCTTAGTGGGTTGTGTTCATCAATTATTTTTCAGCCTCAGAGACAATAGTAGGGATGGGTATCTCAATCAGTGATTTTTGTGCCATATGGTACACTGTGGATGGCCAGTTCTTTTCTCATAAATATTGTTAAAATTATGCAAATATACAAAGTGCTATATAAATATTGGCCACAATGTCACACTACTTATAGTCCACTAAAATCAATTAATTCTACTGATAAGATTAAAAGTAGTGTCCTAAGTCCTGTTCTCATAATTAACATTTGTAAATTTGCTTCAAAGATTTATATCAAATTGCATAGAAAAAAATGTCCACTAGTTTATGGTTTTGAAAAATACTTTATCTTAATGATGACATGAAAGTAATTTATTCTTTTCAAATGCAACAAAGGTGGACATATATTCCAAAAAAAGGGAAGGGAAGGGAAGGGAAGGGAAGGGAAGGGAAGGGAAGGGAAGGGAAGGGAAGGGAAGGGAAGGGAAGGGAAGGGAAGGGAAGGGAAACCAGCTAACCATTAGAAAGTAACCACACAAACTAAACTTCATTTATGCCACCTATGGGGAAATTCACTGTATATACTCATTTATCATGTATTGTACTGTGATAATTAATTAAAGGGTTTTTTTTTTAATGTTGCAGGTTCTCTAAGCCTTAAATATATCACAACAATAACTAGAACTGAACTTTCAATCAAAACTGGTTCCAGTTCAAGTGGAAATGCTATGACTGAGCTCAAATAATCTTATTTACCTTAACAAACCAAGACACAAAGAAGTGTTTTGGTGTGGTCCAGTGTTCTTCAGTTCCAAGGGAGAAAACAAAGGGAAGGAAAAGCTCATGCTGGCCACTGCAAGGCTGTCATTCCACACCACCATATCCAGGACTGCTTCAACACCATTCCATAAAATTTACTTATGATAACCAGCAAACTGCCCTTATAGCTAGGAGAACCATCATGGTTCTGTGAATTATCAAAACCCTGAATGGGTGAGTTCTGCACATCCCTAATAGCTACACTTAGAAAACTGCTGTCTGAAGTTCTCAACATCCACCCCATTGTTTTGGGGACCATAATTGTGGAAAATTGTGGAGTGGTGGATATCTAAAAACCCTATTGCTATAGTACAATCACTTCAGAAAAAGACTAATGCTAAATTTTGGATTGCAGCACTATGCCTATTACACTTAGAATGTTGACAGACATTCCAATAGCCTTTTTTTCTCCATTAGGTATTTTAAGTGCTTTTGTCATTAAATGCAATTTTATGGATAATGATCCATAAAAAGGACCATTTCCTTAAAAAAAATACAGAGACGCACAGACTAGAGGCCATGGACTGCATATGTGTGTTTCTGTCATAGTCTACTGCAGATAAAAGACACTTTTTTTCTGTCTGAAATGCCTCTCTTTTACAGTGATTAATTTTGGCCTCTTAATCATACAAGTGAGAGTGCATTTTATCTTTTAATTTATTCTGACGGCTAAAATGCGCCAGCTGCATAATGGGAAGTTTGTTGCCTTTCATCGGAATTCTTATCTTCATTAAATCACTAGCATTATTACACCAAATAAACAAATTAATAAACACACAAAAATGTTTATCTCCTTGTAGTCAGTAAGTCATTGAAACAGACAGTTTACTCTTCATTTTCATGGGTGGGAAGGAAAAGGAGAAGAGATAAACTACTATCGCAGTTGGGTCACCAGGGAAATTAACTCCTGTGCTATCAAATCAGTTGCAAAATCCACCCCCACTAGATGAACGCGTGTACCTTCTTTCATTACATTCTTTCTGTAGGCTTCCAATAGAACAGTTCAATGACCTTTCTATTAATTCCACTTTAGGGATTATAAAACAGGGAGCTCATCCTTTTTTTCTCCTAACTTTCAGTTGCCCTTGATCACAAATACATGTAAATTGTCCCAGGGTGCTCCTGTCTTTTTGTGTAACTACTGCAATGAATTTTGTGGGTTTTTTAGAAAGTGTGATGAAGATTAAAATCAAGATGCAGTCTCCACATTACATACTCCAAAACAGTTCCCTCAGAATTAATATGAACGACAGGACTGACTGATCGACTGATTGTACATCATGGCCCCCTTAGTAACAGCAGCTCTCTGGGTAGTGTACAAATAAATGATAATGTATTCTAAACTGCTAAGATAAAAATCGAAATATAAACTTGTACAATATAATAAAAGCCCTAATTAATAGCAACAAATTCAGCATTAAAATAGCAATTAAGCTATAAGTAAAACATTGTAAAGTTCTAAACCCTGGATTTTTTCTGTAAAATGTCTGGTGTTGAAAGGACTCTAAGATAGATATCAAGCAAGCCTGTCTGGGGTCAGTATTTCATAGATGAATCCCCACTGCTGAAAAAGCTTTCCTAGATGTTTAATACAGGGCCTACAACATAAGGCAGGATCTATAATGTAAGTCCAATAACACTGAGGGGATGTCAGATATACACAGACTAGATAATGTTTCTTATTGAGGACTGTTTGCACTATTTAAATGTCTTAACTATCACAGTAGCTGTTGGGGATCCTTTACTAGATGAATTACTAGTTGCTGAAGAATTCACTCAACACAGGGGGGTTATCTTGTCACATAAAAAGTAATCATGTTCATAAGTAAGGATGGACAAATTTATCGTTTTACATGAATTTCTCTTTTTCTAGTCCTTCCCAGTTTGGTTTGTTCTTTTTCTAGATCAGTTTGCGAATTCTACAAACATGTACATGTTTCTTCTGATATATGGATTGTTGAATTCAATTTTTCCTAACATAGATTGCTTTGCAATTTTGTCTTATATAATTTTTCTTAATATAACGTTTTAAGTTATCTTCACAACATTTACATGGCTTTACATAATCTCCCATTTTGTACATATTTTTAATTATACATTACAAAACATGGGGAACTACCAATCTTGAGTGTTTGGTCCCAGATTGATACAAAAATGTGAAACTGACTACATTCAGACAGACTGAATTTCTTCCCCATTCCTATATATAGGTATTGATAATAATCCCCAATTATTACAAAATACATAATATTACATTAAGCCCCAATCTACTTAATTACCACAATTTGTCAGCTAGTGCCAGTGTTTTATAACTGAGAACTGGCTGTAAGAATTTAGGGTCACCAATCAGGGGGTGATGAAATTGGTCTTTCAGTCTATCCTGCTGCACTGGGTTGGCACAATTAATTTACAGTGCCCTAAGCCTTTTTTAAGAAATGGTGAAATAAAAATATGATTAATAAATAATAACCTTGAAACAAAATGGGACTGATTATGTCATCCAATTTTAAAATATCAGGACCAAGAGTGAAGAGCAACAGAACAGAAGTGAAATGGTGAATGGTTTGCAGTGGATTTGTAAGGATTTCTGATAACAATAAATTTGCAAGGATTTCTCAAAACAATTGATTCGCTTTCCATATTCCATTCAAAGAATTAAGCTGTTAGAAGTCTTGCTCTATAGCAGGAGTGGGCAACCTGTTGTTCCAGACCCTTTGTGGCCTCAACTCCCCCACTTTCAATGATTGGTGAAAGTGATAACATATTTTCCTACCTTTTTGAGGAGGAAAACAGTTAAAACTGTTTTTATCACTGTTAAAAGGAAATTGAATCTCCACTCCACTCAACTTTTAGCCTCACCCACATGTGTGGTATGACTTCAACTACTTCCCAAATGTTAAGTGCAGCCCTTGACTTCATTAAAAAGCTGCTTACCTCTGTTCTACAGCAATGCAGAGGATCTGGTCTTGTACAGTTAATCTGGTGGAGTACACAGATCCGTTTGTTTCACCTTTTGAGCGATTCTATGTTTACTCTGCACTATTTTACATGTGGCTCTAATTAGTGGAACTGAAAGATGTTGCTGAAAGAAAAAGAAAAGATTCACTCTCACAAGGCTAGGATTTACCTATTTCTGCCCTGGAAATGTAGACAAAGCCTCCAGAGAATTAAGATAAGTTAAATAAAATTAAAAGATGACTGTTTAGAAGGCGTATCTCCTCTCTTGGAAATCCTGATTCCTTGATTGATTCCTTTCCTTGAAAGAGGCTGATTGACCTTTCTCAGGATAGAATATTCTGTACAGGTTTAAAGTTTCTCTCTTTATTATTACTGCAAAACTGTTAGCTTGAATCTTGGCTTGGATACAATATTCCACGGCCAGGCCCTGACAAATTCAGGGATGGACTCAGGCACAGTGCTCTGCTTTTACAAGCTCTTTCCTTTTCTCCAGAACTTCCTTCACTCAAATCCTGCTTTTTCCCCTCTCAAACAGAGGTACTGTGACATAGTTCCATTCCTATTTTCTGTTTATGGCTGACAGGCTGGGGTGTTTGTTTGCTTGTGGCCATCTTGCAAAGGAATGTTTACTTGCCAAATAACATTTCATTGGATTGATTTATATAGCTGCTGCTGCTGCTGCTAATATCTCCTTTTTCTTCTCCTCTCTATGTTCATCTGGCAGCACAGCCAATCTAAATAGTGAGACTCAGCAAATATTTTTAATCTTTAACCAGCAAAAAAAAAATTTCACTTAATGGGATGGAATGAAACTTTCTGTCAGGATAAATTTAACAGATGAAATATGGTTCAAGGTAGAACAATGCAGACACTGATAAATAAATAAACAAGAAAGGCTAAAAGAGAAGACTTGAAAACATTGATCATGGCCAAAATATGCCCCAGCACTGTTAGACAAGTTCACTTAAGTTATATCTGTGGTCAAGAGCCAAATCAATGAATATCATTCTTTTAACAGCATTCAATTATCAGCTTACTATAGAGTGAGCTTTTTAATAAATTAGAATACTTTACACAGAATTAGACAAAGCCAATATGAAACTTGGTAGCAACTCTTAAAAAATGATTTTGTTCCAGAATTCAGAAACTCCTGCTCAACCACCTACAACCTTAAATAACTCATTATTTTAATAACCCTTAAATAACTCATTATTTCATTCCAGCCTGATCCACAGTTACTAGATGTCAGAGCAATAGTTTGCATTTATGTGGATAATCGTTAAATCTCAACAACTTGCTTTCATTCTCCTATTCTGTTTTAACTGAATGGCTTGAAATGCATAATATCAACTTTCTTTTTACAGAATGTTTTAGTGTCTCTTTGTCCATCAACCCCCACCCCCACATCAAGGAATATCTGCTAAGAGCAACAATATTCATGTTTGTAGGTTTCTTCACACCATGTGAACATGCCAACTTCTTGGCAGCTGATTTCAAATACACCATGCAACCCTTTTGCTCTAAGTAAAATCTGCCTATTTAACATGCCACCATAGTGTGAAGCTTCTATTTATGAAGCTTTATGAAGACTGAGCTGTAGCGATGGAAAGCAGATCTCACCTCCTATAGACATGGTTGTCATGTGAAATAACTCTTGGACTTGTATAAACCAGAGAACGGGCATTGAAAGTTGGTTCATCTGGAGGACAAAACTGGAGAAAGTTGGCCATACTGTGTTGAGTTGCTAGGACTTGCAGTTCAATAAATTCTATAAAGTTATTATGATATTTTATACCACATATCAGAAGTATACAGGAACCTAGGAGTTGTGTGACTATGCAAAAACCTTGGGCTTGGTCTGCAGAGCCCTTCCAAAAGTTTCCATGAAATGACACATTTTGAATATAACAGAAGAAAATTATTAATTACTGAGCTTGCAATCTATTGATTTAATTTAATTGAAACCCGAGAAAATTTTATCCTGATTTAATACATTTCTTTGTCCTGGCCTTCTCCAATTTGGGGAATGCAGCACCTGCACATCAATCAAAAGCCAAGTATGGTCCTTCCTCCTCACCCCTCAAAACTCCACCCCTATCATATCCAATTGAACAATCATTTTTCAATTTTGTAGTCTATCCAATCAACATGATCCTGTTCACTTTGATTCCAATTGTTAATGCAAAGCAATTAGTGTAGTCCCAGTGGTACAGTCCTGGTCAGAATTAAATTATAGTAAGGAATCATCATCCTCAAGAACAAGGCTGTAATTGGCAAGTGCATAAAATAAGCAAGTGAATGGGACACAGGCAAGCTGCCTGGTAGCACTAAAGGACAACCAGCCCAGGATACAACAGATGAATGGTGAGTGAAGTGCAGGAACTGATTTGGCTTGGATGACAAGTGAGCTGCAAAGATGGAACAGGAAACAGCTAAAGAGGTTGATTTTCACACTTAGGTGGCAATTGCACTGAGCACTACTCTTGATCAAACACTTCATTTAAATAGACAAGAAAGATAACAAAATCCCAAAAAGGCTCATAGTCTTTAATGGTAGCAGTAATTTCTTGACTGTGAATTGATAACAGGAAGCCTTATCTTTCAAGCACATGTTGTTAGAAAGGAAAACGCAGCATAGTACAGATTTTACCAGATCCAGCCTAGGGCTGTCAAAAACTTTAGTTGGAGAGCAGAAGAGAAAGAACAAACACCTTTTTTCTTTTCTGCTAACAGCTCAATCATGCCACCCATACATGTTGCACTCCTTATTCAGTCTGTGGCATTTATGGAAATAAACTTTTTTTAAAATTATTTTTAATTAGAATTTTTGAATACAATAAAGTATTAAAAATTTAAAGGAAAAGAAAAAAGAGAAGATAGAAAAAAGAAAAAAGAAGTGAAAGAAGTGAAAGAAAAAAAAAGAAAAAAGAAAGAAAATATAGAATTATGGCTTTAACCCTTCTTTCTAGTGAGTAGTTCCCATCTTAGTTTATCTCCTCCCTCTTCAACCCTTTTTAATCCCCAAATCCATACATCATCATTTCTATCTTTTTTCTTTCAGAAAAAAGTCCATATAAGGTTTCCAGTCTTTCAGAAAAGTCTTCATTGTTTTTTCTCTGACCAAACTGGTCAGCTTTGCCATTTCCGCATTCTATGTCAATTTTATAATCCAATCTTCTACTGTGGGTATTTCATTATTCTTCTTTTTCCATACAATAATCTTGTCACAGTTTACGACACACAATAGTAATTTCCCATATTTCTTTTCTAGTTCAACATCCATAAAACCTAGTAGAAATAATTCTGTTTTCATCATAACGTTGATCCGCAATATCTTTTTCATTGTTGCATGGATTTGCACCCAAAATTTCTTTGCTCTATTACAAGTCTACCATGCATGATAAAAAGTCCCCTCCTCCTTTTCATACTTCCAACACTGATTTGATATTCCTTGTACATTTTTGACAGCTTGACCGGTATAATATACCAATGCTACACCATTTTATAAAAAAAAATTTTTTAAATTATGACATATGGAAATAACCTCCATCTAAGCTTGTTTCTAACAGCCAAGTTACCCAATCAGTGGAAATTTCATTAAAATTTCGGCCACCATTGGTAGGCAGAGCATGTTTAGCAACTTATCCTCCAAAACAAACCAACCTTTTATACCTACAGAATGAACCTGCCAGAGAGAAAACTAGAATTCCTATTCTTGAGATGATGATTTCACCAGCAGAGAAATGTATAAAGGCCATTTGTGGAATTCCCCAAGCTGCCATCTGAAGAGATACATTTCAGCAAATAACATGCCTTTGAGTGAATTGAGCATACACACTTAGCACCTTTTTTGCAGAGCAAGTGGGCCTGGGTTGACTGCTTGTGGTTGCACCAGTATTCTAATACTCTAGTACAACTCAACCTAAAGAAATGGACTAACTCAATATGCCACGTCCCATCATGTTTTACCTATCCCTGGGGTGCTATGAAAGCCATCCTATAGTGATTCCACATTTCTCAGAGGAGAACTTTTTGCTGTGAGAACAGAGTACACATAGACTTGATGTCAAGCCCTAGGCACAGTTAGTATTGTTTTTGTCAGGCAAGTGGAATGAACACCAATTATTTAAAAGCCTGACTGATCAATTAAAATTGATTCTAGTTTGTTCCCCACTGATTGCAATGTTTAATATAATAGGAAGTATACTTCAGCCAGGGATCAGTAATTGCTGTGTAGAATGCTGCCCATGACACTAGACTATAGTAGTAGGATGCTCCTTTAAAATAAGAGATAAAATGTAAATTTCCTTTTTCCAGGCACATAGGAGCAAAATGTAACTGAATATGTGGGCTGCCCTGGTGCTATATATTCCACCAAAGATTGTCAGGAGGAAGGGGAAATCCCAAAATGTGTTTTGTAAAATATTCAACTGGACATTAAAACCATAACTAACAAGTATTAGTGAAATACCTTTTTGAAATAATATATACCTTATCTTTAACTATGAATGGTAATGATAATATCTCACATTTCAAATCTTGCAAAGCTGGCTTCAGAAGTGCATGTAATACTGTTTCTGACATGGTTGATAATCATAGAGATTTTTCAATGTGCCTAAAGTCAGTCTCATAACCAATAATCCAGATAAAGCTAGGGTGCTTAATGCCATTTTTCATCATGCATTAGATCATAGATAGGACCATCCCCTAGTTAAAGAAATGTTGGTTGATTCATCATATGGATATTAACAGTTTAATCAATTGATTTACAGGTGAAACTCGAAAAATTAGAATATCGTGCAAATGTTCATTTTAAAACCCCAAATTCACAATCTCAGAAAATTAGAATATTACATGACATCAATAACACAAGGATTGGAAATAGAACAATATCGGACCTCTGCAAAGTATAAGCATGCATATGTACTCAGTACTTGGTTTGGGCCTCTTTTGCAGCAATGACTGCCGCAATGCGGCGTGGCATGGATGCTATCAGCCTGTGGCACTGCTGAGGTGTTATGGAAGACCAGGATGCTTCAATAGCGGCCTTCAGCTCCGCTGCATTGTTCGGTCTCATGTCCCTCATCTTTCTCTTGGCAATGCCCCATAGATTCTCTATGGGGTTCAGGTCAGGCGAGTTTGCTGGCCAATCAAGCACAGTAATCCCATGGTCATTGAACCAGGTTTTGGTACTTTTGGCAGTGTGGGCAGGTGCCAGGTCCTGCTGGAAAATGAAGTCAGCATCCCCATAAAGCTCATCTGCGGAAGGAAGCATGAAGTGCTCCAAAATCTCCTGGTAGACGGCTGCGTTGACCCTGGACTTAATGAAGCACAGTGGACCAACACCAGCAGATGACATGGCTCCCCAAATCAACACAGACTGTGGAAACTTCACACTGGACTTCAAGCATCGTGCATTGTGTGCCTCTCCATTCTTCCTCCAGACTCTGGGTCCTTGGTTCCCAAATGAGATGCAAAAGTTGCTCTCATCAGAAAAGAGGACTTTGGGCCACTGGGCAACAGACCAGTTCTTTTTTTCTGTAGCCCACGTAAGACGCTTCTGAGGTTGTTTGTTGTTCAGGAGCGGCTTGACAAGAGGAATATGATCATGCTTGTGATTCCTACTGAACCAGCCTGAGAGACCATTTAAAGGCTCAGGAACCCTTTGCAGGTGTTATGGATTCATTAGCTGATTAGAGGGGGACACTTTGAGCCTAGAATATTGAACCTTTTCACACTATTCTAATTTTCTGAGATTGTGAATTTGGGGTTTTCATAAGCTGTACGCCATAATCATCACAATTATACCAAAGTAAGGCTTGACATATCTCGCTTTGCATGTAATGCGTCTATCTCATATATTGGTTTCACCTTTTGAGTTGCCATACTGACATAAATGAACATTTGCACGATATTCTAATTTTTCAAGTTTCACCTGTATATATTATATTTATATTACATATTACTGAGTTATATCTTTTGGTATGCACATACCAAAGTATTTAATGGATTTGGTACAAATAGAGAATTAAAATTTCTTAAATGGATGGGTAACCAATTTTTCACCTATCGGCATCAATTCCAATTTGGACCAATTAATAAAATATCCTGCTATTTTACTAAAGGCATCTGTCATTTGCATCAACATTGGAATAGTAATGTGAGGTTTAGAAATAAACAGAAGAATGTCATCTGCAAATAAAACCAGTGTGGGTTCAACTGACTTCGTATGTACTACTCCATAGATCTCCCTATGTTGTCTAATAGCACAAGCCAAGAATTCCACACAAATATTAAAAAGCAAGGGTGAATGTGGACATCCTTCTCTAGTTCCTCTAAATAGTGGGAAAGTAGCAGAAAACATGCCACTAACCTTTACTTTAGATGTGGGTGACTCATATAATATCATGATCCATTTTATGAATTTCAAAGGGAATCCAAACCCATTTACTACAGCAAACATGTACTGTCTATATATTTTGTCAAAAGCTTTTTCAACTTCTAATGATAACATTACAAACTGACTTCCTGTCTGGATGGCACTCTGAGTGCACGTCTCTCGTCTTTCTCCTGATTAAAGTGTTTTCAAACTTCTGAATTATTGGATTATGTGGATAAGGACTTTCATTACTGGGTAAATATAACTTTTCATTACATATTATTTTGTTTTTAATGAGCTATTGGGGTGGCAACTAGACCTAAATGTTCAACAGATGGCTTAATTTCAACTGTGACACTATCTGCCAAGCCAGGCAAGATGGCGGAGGAAGATTCTTTTACCAATTTGTTAAAAGAGATCCTGGCTCAGGTACAGTCTTGAAGCCAATCCAACAAGATCTAGCAGAGCTTAAATGTGATTTAAAACAGATCCAAGAAAAAATGGCTCACTATGAGGATCAATTGGCTGTCCCTAAGACAATTACTCAAGCCAGTCATAATATTTTGGATAAACAAATTACTGAATTAGAATCACAATTGCGCAGGAAAAATCTACATGTGGTTGGCATTGAAAACCCTCCAATCAAACCTGGCTGAATTTATGGAGAATTTTTTCAGAAAGCTTCTTCCTTTGGGAATGGATCTTTCAGTTGAGATTGATCATGTGATTAGAATCCATTAATGAGAAGGAAGACTGGAATGAATTCCAATATCATTATTGTGCAATTCCTTCGTGTTACCACAAGAGATGAGATTTTACATATATTTCACCAGGAATCAGTAAAGTCTCTGTTGAAGTGGGGTTCTAGCCAAAGTAAGATATTAATTTATCCTGATTTTACTAAGGAAGTCTCTGAAAAGAGAAGGCTGTTCACAAAAGCACCAAGTCTTGCTAGATCAATACAACTTCAATATTTGGTGCGTTTTCCAGGTACATTCTGCATTAATCATCGAGACCCAATTCACAAATTTGATAATCCTTGAATGCAGAGGCCTTTATCTTTGAAATCTGCTGATGGATAAGCCTGATTATGTTTCATTCCGTGGAATCTGTCAAGGAAGAAGCTGAGTTTGCCTAGAGATGTGCAGCAAAAGCCTTATTTTAAAACGCTCTACACTTTCATTTTTTTTCTGGTACTCCTCTCTTCATTTTATTATGGGAAATTTAAAGATAAAAAGCACCCTAGCTTTATCTGGATTATTGGTTAATGTCAATTATACTGTTTATCAGCCTAATTTAGTCTCATTCCATAGAACCTGCTGAGGGAGAAATTTGATTCTTACACATAATATATTAGCTTGAATGAGTAGTTTGAAACTATTCTGTATATTTACTTATAATAAGAGAGGCAAAACTATAGAGTGCTATCTCACTGGGAATCCACGTATTTCTTTGTCTTATTTTTTTTTTAGTTTTTTTTTTAGTTTTTTAAATAATGTTATTTGCTGTTTTACTTTCTTGTGCATAATCACATTTTCTTTTTTTCTTTTAAGTATAGATTCTATATATGTGTAATACAATGTTATTTGAATATTAATTTGAGTTCCTATAAAGGTTCTATGTCTGTCAGCAATATTAGAAAACATGATAAGTATTCAGACATAAAAAAGTTCATTGTTAGATATTTGTTAAATGGTACAGGTTATAAAATGAATTGATACTGGGAGAATATTGATAAGTAGGCCAAAATAAAATTAATGGATGAAATTAGTCTTTATGTAGAAGGACTGTGAGAATCTAAGAAACAAAATGCAATCTTAGCATATTTAAAATTGTTAAGGGAAAATATCGTTTATCTAAAAGAGACTCATCTAATGGAACAGAATACATCTCTATTAATGAAGGATTAGGTGGGACAGGTTTATCTCACAGACACCTTGACAAAAGCTAAAGGTGTGACCATTTTGGTTCAAAAAGCATTTCCGATTGATGTACAACAGGATATTTCTGATCTAAATGGGTGTTATTTAATTTTATGTGCTAAAATAGCAGGGACTATAATAGCAATGGTTAATGTTTATGGACCTAATTTAGATTTTCCTATTATGTTTTATGAATGTTTTTGACACTTGAATGTGTACATTTATAATAAAGTAGTAATAGGAGGAGATTTTAATGAATATTGGATCATGAGCTTGATAGAAATACACCGATCCAAAAAAAAATAATAAGTGAGGGAAACAATTAAGACTTATATGGAAAAACTGAATTTAATAGACCCTTGGCATTTGATGTATCCAACTAAAAGAGAATATATATTTTATTCAAGTATGCACAATAATTTTTTAGACTTGATTATTTTTTAATATCATTGACTTTATATCACCAAATTCAAGAATGTAATATTGATGTTTGTTATGTATCAGACCATAATGCAACTACTTTGAATTGTGTTTCAGAAACTGGTCAAGGTATCGAGAAATTGATATTTCAATGTCTCCTTATTGAATAATAAAGAATTTGTACAACAAATGTGGGTAGAGACTTCACAATACTTTGATCTGAAGTTAGGAACATCAAGTGCCCGAATTTTTGAATGGGAAGCATATAAATCATATATCCAAGGTTGAATTATTGCTTATGCATCATATAAAACTAGGATTAAAAATAAAAGGGAAAATAACTTGAAAGATGAATTGAAGCATTTATGGACACAGATGGTTAGATGCCCATCTACTACATTGTACAGAGAAATACAGAAGAAGAAATATGAACTAAATACTTTTATTTCACAGCAGACAGAATTCATGCTAACATGTTTATGACAGAGATATTGGGAAAATGGTGAAAGACCCAGTAAGATTTTGGCTAATCGCTTAATACAAAAGAAAGATTAGGGCAATGCTTCCAATTATTAGAGGTGAAAGAGATATAAATTGTCATTTTTTCAAATTCTATTCAGAATTATATAGCAAACCAGAGAATGTATCAAATGAAGATATAGAGGCCTTTCTAAATAAAATTAACCTACCACACTTAGATGATACACAAAAACAAGTTTTTATTTGCTCCACTATATGAGGTAGAGTTGAAATAAATAATTTTAAAAATGGAAAGTGGTAAAACACCAGGATTGGATGGATTTCCTATAGAGTGGTATAAAACATTGATCTTTTGGTGCTAAAACTTTGTCAATTATATGATGAGATATTTGATAAGGGAATATTATCAGAGTAATTTAATCAGGCCTATATTACAGTCATACCAAAATCAGGAAAAGATCATACTCAGTGTGCTAGTTATCATCCAACCTCATTGATTAATGTTGATACAAAGATCTTAACAGCAATGCTAGCAAACAGATTACAGCAAGTGATACCGTTAGTTATTAAGAATGATCAGGCAGGGTTTATAAAAACTAGGCAACAGCAGACAACATTAGGTTAAGTTGTAGATTTAATAGACTTGAATAAAAATTAATTTACACAAAAGTGAGAAACATAGAATGTCATCTAGTGACTCAAATCATTGGTTTATTTAGCCCAGGGATGGACAGAGCACAACCTATAGGTGTGTCAAGGCTTCAGAAGGTGTAGCATACCTATTTTTCCCTCTTAGAAGCCCATCAACTCCTAGAATAATAAATAAATAAATACCCTTTCAGCCTTATCACCTATGACAAAATATCACCAGATATATACCCTCCACCCTTCAGAGGTGAAAGAATAATGAGGATTTTAAAAGTTGCGCCTTCAGGCTGAAAAACGTTATACAACCCTGTCCTAGCCCAATATTGTCAGCACTGATTAGTAATTCAGACCAAAGTTTTGTCAGCTCCACCTGACGATGCCAGAGGTCAAATTTGGGACATTTCTCATACAAAGTATATTTCTACAAACCTAAATCTGTCCTAAAAGAAAAGAGGGAGTAATTGCTATCACTCAGTCAACCTGGGGTAGATTGCAGCTTTTTCCATCAAGATCTATGACTAATTCAAATTGTACTATGTAGCTTGCTGTTTAGTATGGCTTAAAGAATGGATTATCTTGAGAAATGAAAAACTATTAAATTTGGAAGGTTATAATTTGAGATTTGGATGGCACGGATATTTGTGGTATGATAAAGTCAAAGTTAATGTGGACTTTAAAAACCACTATATTAGAAGATCTTTATTAAAAGTTTGGACTAAATGTAGACTACTTTTATGCCCTAAGATGCCAATGTGGACTTCTATACAAGAAGCATTTTATAGAACTGAAACAAGAGATAAAAATAAATGGATGAGATATAAAGACTTATTAGAAAAAGAACAAGGAGAATATAAAATCAAATCAAAAGAGCAATTGGTTTTAGAAGGACATACTTTTCAATGGCTTTCTTATATGCAATATAAAGAAAAATTCAAAACTGATAAAAAAGAATTTGGATTTGAACAGAAAAAATCGGAATTTGAAATTCAACTATGTGAAACAGATGAGCACTTAATAGCAAAAATGTATAAATTATTGTTGAGAGAAGAAATGGTTGAAGAACAAGTTAAAGAATGCATGATTAAATGGGCAAAAAATATTGGACATAATATACATATGCAGCAATGGGAAAATATGTGGTCTAAAGGATTAAAATTTATGTTATAATTTGAAAGAAAACTTTTATAAAATGTTGTATCGATGGTATATGACACCCCAAAGATTATCAAAGATGTATGGGACAATTTCCAACGTTTGTTGGAAATGTAACCAACAAGAAGGGTCATTCTACCATATGTGGTGGACATGTAAAATTGCAAAGAAATTTTGGACTCAAATACAATATTTGATGCAGAGCATACTACAAATACAGGTTCCATTTAAACCAGAAATATTCCTGTTGGGGATAATGGACTTTCAAATCGGAAAGCATCTTATCAGAATTACTCAATACATGATTACCGCAGCAAGACTTTTGTATGCACAATTTTGGAAAACCCAGACACTACCAGCAATACAAGAATGGTTGCTGAAACTGATGGAAATGGCAGAAAATGATAAACTGACTTGTTTATTAAAAGAAAAATCAAATAATTATTACCTTAAGGAATGGAAACCATTGATAGACTATTTGCAAAATGCAGGTGGGGCGAAGCTTACATGGGGATTTGAAGATTAGATTATAAATGTAATGGGATATGTTTTGACAAAGAATTATTCCTACTTAATGCATTAAAAACTAGCACCTATGACACTCTTATTATTCTCAAGACCAGAGATAAATTGGAAGCTATCTATTTTTCATATCTTTCTTCTTTTTCTTTGCTTTATCTCACGTTTTCTTTTCCTTTTCCTTATAATTTGTATTTTTCATTTTCTTTTTCATTTCTAACTCTTAACTTTGTAATTTTAAAATTTCAATAAAATATTATTAAAAAAAAAAGATCTACGAATAATTCATATAATGTAACTAAACCATGGCTTGCTTAATTGCACTTTATTTAGCATTAGGCTTGCACCACCATGCTAAGCCACAGGCATGTTTTATAAACCACATAGAACATGCTAACCCAAAACTAAACAAAATGCCTTAAGGCTCACCACAATGAGTAAACCAGATCAATTTAGTTGGTTGAAGTACATCCTTTACCCAAGCACATGCATTCTAGAAAGTAGTGTTCCCTTTTAGTAATAGCTTAATGGGTAGAAAATGACATTGGAGGCAATGCCATACAATTATGCATATGTAAAATAAAATACTTTTGAATTTACATGTATGGGTGTAGTCACATCTGAGCTACAACGTATGACATAGGGCACAGAGGCTAACTGTGCTTACAGTAAACAGCTTTTATACATTTAGATCAAATGTAATCAAAATTTTCATTGTTTTAATATATATTCATGCAAGCTCTATTAGCATATACATAATTATTTGTAAGATTGTTTTAACCTGGGCACGCTGTTTGGTTTCATGTTTTATCTGTTTTTATGGATTTTCCAGTTTTGTATGCCACCTAGAGTCCATTGGAGTTAGGCAGCTAATACATTTGAATAAATAAATAAATAATAAACTTTGTAAGTGCCCTTCATTGATACTAATATAAGGAAGACATTAACATTAGGAATCTAATTAAGATATCCAGAAAAGAAGAACTATATACGCATAAAAATTTTTAAAATACTTTCGTTTTCCTATCACAGTTTACATTCCAGTATTTCCTTTCTCCGCTTATTACAGCTAGAAAATCTTTTAATGTGTTTGCCAAACAGAACCTACTATTCTAGGATGAATAGTAAAGACACTACAGTTCTGTATATGTTACCCATTTATTTACACTGATAATTAGATTCTACTATCAAACAATCTTTTACCTTGTCTGCTAACCGTACATTTATAAGGCTCATTAAATTTCCACAAGAGGCAAACAAACAGACTTAATTGAAATTGATTTAGGTTTAGTTTAAAAACAAACTGCATCAACATAAAACAATGAGATAATGTAACATGGAGTGTTATGAAATAATAATAAGCAATACAGTAGCTGAATATTATAAGCCTCACTGTGTACTAGTGTTTTTCCTTTCCTCCTCTGGTATGATTATAAAAGAAGTTCAGAAAATTTTGTTTCTGTCTTGGATTATCTGTAGTATGCCATGACACCTGAGCCCAGCAGTTAACTGTAATTAATCTTAACAAACCAATTTGAAATCATAATTCTTGAAGTTGTTGATTTAACTATAGTTCAGGCTTTAGATGGTACACTAAATTATATTGAGGCTAAAATGGAAGTGACCACTACCAGTCTTCTTATAGCCAGATGAAATTAGGAGAGGAGCAAGAAAACATGGAATAGATGAAGGTTAGAGTTGTTTATATGACACTAAATCATGGATGTTTATTATGTAATTATACATCATTAAAGCAAATGATAAGGTAGATATGGGGAAATGATGTGGCAATCCAGTGCTTTCTGAGAAAAAAATGGGAGACTTTCAAACCTAAAATGATTTAAGAAAAGATTTCTCCAAGATAGCAACTGGTCATCAGATTTTTTAAAAAAATATATTTTTCTTCAGGAGCCAACTAAGTTGAAGTCCGATTATAAAATAACTGCATCAGATATTGAAATATTGGGATGAAATGTGGTAACTCCATCAAATATTTGAAATACCAGGATGTAATTCATGGCACAAGTTCGTATTGAAAATTCAGTGCCATTTTGACATCTTCAGCCATTACTGACATGAAATTGGTAGGATGAAACAAAACTGAAGATGATACAATGCCTTCTGAGACAGAGTAGAAGAAAGTTGCTTTGCACATGTACAACAATACACCATGTCTTAAGTAAAAAATTGCCATCCATGGAAGAGCAGGGGAAACACAACACCAAAGTTGTCAAAATAATACAATACAATGCACCTCTGATTTGAAGTAAGATGGCATACACATTTACAAATTCTCTATTGCAATTTTGCATTGTACCTAGCAGCAGGACATCATCTCTGGATATATAAAGAATGTTGACACACATGCTCATAATAAAGGATAATGTTTCTTTTAAATTCAAGCTTGACCTTAGCATCTGTTTTTAAGAATGCTCCAAGAATGAACAAGCCTTTTCTCAAAATATTATTAGGAGGTTCGTAAGGCATGTAGGGCCTCCAATATAGATCTGGGTGTCTTGATCCTCAGGCATTTAAGACCAATAAAGTACATATCAATATGGAGAGGCAATAACTCAGAAAAAATAGGATTCTTATGATTTACAGAATTTTTTTTTTTAATCTAGTAGATCTCAGATCAGTGTCTCTAGCATTACATTGTACGGACTTTTTTTGGAAGAGATATATTTCCATCCCTTGCTGAGTACACAATTACTGAGAAATACTGTGGTTTGGGCACACAGGCCAAGTAGAGCAAAGAGAGATTGTGAAGGCCTATCAAGACTAGAAACAAAAAAAAACCTGGTTATCTGCAGGTGAGATCAAAACAGAAAAGGTGGCAGTTGTGGGTGCAAAAGGGTGGGGATTTGATCACAACCCTGCAACCACCACTTCACCTGTTTGGATTACCTGACCCCCTGTAGATGCTGCTAACTGTATAACAGACTCAAAAATCAGTTTGGGAATTGATTCTTCGCTTCAGAAATGAGCAAGATCCAGAAAACCATACATAGAAAACCATAACTTCTTAAATATACTTTTCTTCAACAGAATGAGGTGAAATTTACAGAATAAGATATTTCTGATGGGATGAAGACTGCCCAATACCAGAGGGATCAGTGCAGGGGGGTTGGAGCCTTTCAATTTTGCTTGTTTGTTTGTTTGTTTTTAGAAAAGTTTCTCAATTTTTTTTGGTTTTAAAAATAGATGACATTTCTAGACAGATTGGCACAATTGTGGGGATAAATTCTGGCTGGAATTCCTGGAGATTTTATCCCAAGAAATTTGGAGGATATCTAGTTGTAGAAGTTTGCTTTAACCTGGATCGTCTGACAATATTGTCTGGAAAGTTTGCTCATATCTTTAGGGGGCATTTCGTGCCCTACTACCACTGCCTCCATCATTTTAATATCATCACAAAACAAAACTTTTGCTCCTGTGTGAGCATGTGAAGTATCATTTTTTTAAAAAATGGTACTAATCTATCATACCTGGTATCGTAGTCTGGTTGTAAAACTGAGCTTAACAACCATGCTAAAATGTTAAAAAGGTCAGGAAAATATTGCAGAATCATAAGGTGGCAGTGAAAGGATTGTTTTATGCACTTAGGAATAGGAACATAGATTTCTAGAATATGCTATTATTAACTTACATCATACATTATTGAGAAAAGTACAAGCACAATTATACTGTATTATCATGTGAGTAACTAGACTTAGTCTATTTACAACACAACCAGGGGGGTTAGCCAGTTCCATAAATATAGACTAATTGAAACTTTAAGAGTTTAAATGTCTAAATGGCAAAAGTACAGAATAAAGCATTTGTTAGATACATCTCCAGCTCCTTTGAAGAATGATTTTAAATAAGAAAATAACAAAGACATTGTAAAAAAACATCCCCACTTTGAAGAATCTAAATTTTGGATCAGACTACTCGATAACTACCTTGATAATGTTTTCAACCATAATATCATAAAACTCCATAATTTCTGCATGAAACTGATAATATTAGCAACTTCTTAATTTTATCTACGTCTATTCCACAAACTACATTTAGAACACAATTCATAATTTAGGGAAGAAGATTACTGTTTTCTTAATTGGATTCAGACCAAACCAGTTAAGAATAATTTAACAATGAAATCAAATGTCAAAAATCCAATGTCCAACTTAAAGAAAAAACAGAGAAACAGGATTTTGTATTTATTACGCATAAAAAGCGTTTACAGTTTGTACAACACTTGAACCTTGACGGGAAAAAATTCTGAAATTTCAGTGTTCAGCTTTTGCCCAATAAAATTTCTGCAGAGGAATTAGATCCTGATGCAGAGAGAACACCTTGCTAAAGTCAGTTGTCTCTCTTCCATTAACATAATGCAATGAATTGGTGAAAGATTCACTGGGAAGAAGAAAATCAGATTAAATAATTAGTATCAATTAACTCCAGCAAAATAATTCCATAAACAATTGGTCTCCAGTGTCTTGCTTAATTATGTGAGACTTTCATCGCTTCTTATCAAGTCTGCTTTGATTCATCTTAGATACTTGAGCTTCCCCAAAGGTATAATTAATTATTGTCTTGTAAATAAACCCTTGATAATTAATGGAAGCAGAACACAATACAGTTTTTTTAGAAGAAGGAAAGAAAGAAAAATGTATTAAAGAAGATAACAGTTGATATGGGAATGACCTTTTTTCATTTTAAGGTAAAGAATGTTCATACTGTCATAATGAATGGAGGCTAATTTAAACTAAATGCCAATTTAATTAAAAACACCCCATTCCACTGCCTAGTTCTTCAATGACTATCATTAAAGCTAAACAATCACCTTGTATAGTTTATTCTAACATTTATATTCAATTACGCCATTATTATTTTCCCTTGGAGTTAATTAAAAGCATTTCCAAACCCCCAGATTAAAATAAAAAAAGTTTTTTTTTCAGATGTACACAGTAAGAGTTACTGTTGAAAAAAATATTCATAATGAAAATATTCATAGTGCATATATTCACAGTGGAACATACATGTTTCAGAAAGTTTGTTGAAAACATAAAAATAAAATATTTCTTGTCAAGATTCTTGTGTATGATGCAATCTGCTGAATCAGACAGACTTCTGTGGGAGGGAAGAGGCACAAAATGTTAATGGACAGCCATTCACATATGGACCATCATATTTTGACAGGAATCAATATGCATATTACAGGTGGTATTCCTTTTGCAAATAGGAAAAAAAAATCAGTGGATGGAAGTGTGTTCTATGGGCAAAACTCTTACATTACCAGTATTGTTTCTATACTCAGCTATACTTGGTGTGTCATCTCTGGTATTAACAAGATCAGATCAAGGGCCCCTTTAACTAAGCATTTTGTTTCCATCGTAGTTAGCCTGATATTTATTGAAAGCTCCCAAGCAGGTCATGAGTACTTTTATACCCTCTTACTCACATTCTCCAGAAATAGACCTTGAGATGTAGGCATCATAGAATCATAGAGCTGGAAGACTAATTAGGCCAACCAAGTCTAGTCCCTGCTCTATTCCAGCTACTGTTTGCACTCTCAGATACAAAAACAGCTCTTGGACTTTTCAGTTTGACAACTTTTGAAGAGTGCCATTGTATCTCCTCTCAGAAGTATTTTCTCAAAGCTAAAAGTAGTCTGTTCCCATAATTTCTTGAAGGACATTGTCACCAGTCCTCTTTGTACCACTTCCACACATAATTGTCCATCTAACCTCCTTCTGAAGCCATCCAAGTTGGCAGTAATTGTTATATAAGTTGCACTAAAAAGACCCCTCCTACCATTTGGCTTAACTGAATGAATCCATGTTTTAAGAGAGGAAGAAACCTTCTCTATGTCTATTTTCTTCATGTGATTTTAATTTTATCCAGCTCTTGCATTGTCTACCTGACTCATTTTTCTATTTATTCATACACACACACACACACACACATGCATGCATGCATACATACGTACTCCATGCACCATAATCTTTCCTCATAGAAGAGTTGTTCTAGCTCATCAATAATTTTTGTTGCTCCTTTCTTCATCCTTCTGGCAATCATTTTCTTTCCTTAGAAGATATTGTATCCAACTGCTGCAAGAAACTATGCCAATATCTCATTACTTTGACGAGAATAAGTAATGATATTCTACAGGCAGCAATGTTATTTCTGCTGAATCTCAGACAGATATATAGATTGCTCCAACCACTCCTCTGGAAAAAGTTTTCAACCAATGAAGAAATAATTTGGCCTTTTTTTTTTTTTTTACCATTAATGGTTTGAAATAATATACTGACGTCATTCCTTTGGACACACACTCATGTTATATTGCAGCAAGGATTACTTATTTATTCATTGATGGTTTGGAGAGGCGTATCACCTAGGACTGACCCATGCCTCTTTCCAAACATCCATTGTGGTGTAGTAGTTCAGGTGTTGGCCTAAAACCAAGGAAACTCAACTTCGATTCCATGATCACTGTGGGTCAGTCATTCTCCGAGCTCAGCCTACTGCACAGAACTATTGCTGTAAGAAGTGAAGAAGATCCCTCTATGTAGACTACTTTAAACTCTCAGAAGGAAAGCAAGAAATTAAATAAATATAGACTCAAAGTTCATTTTACAATGCTGTTCACAGAGCAGGGAGAGAACATCATAACACTTTTATATTATGGCCAAAACCCCAGTATTTATCAGCTGTGCACTCTTATGCCTATGCTTTCAATATGATATAACACACAGGGTTACATACCAAATGGCTGGGTTCACACATTGCTCTAAGCCAGGGGTTCTCAAAGTATGGCCCGCGAGCCAGATACAGCCCGCCAGGGTCATTTATCCGGCCCAGCTGCCTGATTGGCCGTTGCTGCTGTCTGTCAGAAGCGGAAGTGTCGGGGCTGTGTCGGGAGCTGCAGGTGATGCACGAGGAGGGAGATTGCAGAGCCGGACTATTCTACATGACAGGTATGCGGGGCCGGCGGCTCTCCTCCTCTCCTCATACTCCGCGGGAGGGATATGTGCAGTGTGCATAGGAATTCGTTCACGTTTTTTTCAAACAATAGTCTGGCCCCACAACATTCTGAGGGACTGTGAAGTGGCCCCCTGTTTAAAAAGTTTGAGGACCCCTGCTCTAAGCCATAAGTGTTAAATGTTTGGGCTTTGTCTGTTTGGTCTGGTTTGTGTGATGTGTGAACCCACTCTATGTGAGTTGCAAACCATGCTTTGTGGCTTAGCATAATGTGTGGAATATACCACAGTTAAACCATGGTTCACTGCATTCTGTGAACTTAGCCAGTATAAGCTCCAGCAACTAAAACAGTACAATAATTTTAAAGATCTACAGAAGTTTTAACTTGTGTTAACACAAACTGAGCCCAATAATTTCCTTCTCATTCAAAGGATTGGTTGTTATATCTTTGACTACAGAAAGCCTTAATGAGCTTCATCTGAACAGTGCCTAGTTCCGCAAAGTAGCAATTCATATTCTCTTCAGCTTCCTCCTCAAAATGGTATGTCAATATAAGCTTGGAAATAACCCTTTGGTTAGGTGGATTTAAATCTGCCTTAGCTAAACAGAGTTGCACTCTCTCCAGAATGCAAGGCTGATGAATGAATAAGTGAATGAATGATCTTGTGACTTGAAGAGTATATTCTTGGCAGCAGTCTCTGAGATTTTAATATGCTGCTTATGTATACGGCACATGATGAATCAAGACTGCAAAGTTATGAACTTTAAAAAAAAAAGATATTTGAAAAATCGAACTGATGAATAAAAATTAAGCTGGCAAGTCATTGCAAGTGTGATTAAACTCTGCGATGCAGAAGTTCTACATCTGTAGCTGATGCAACTTTGGAACATTGTCTTGTGCAGAGAGTTAAGGCAGACAGCAGGCACAATGACATGTTAAATTACCCACATGATGTATAGCTTAATGAACCCCCTTGTGTTGATCACGCTTGGCATTAATCAAGAGCCATGAACAGATTCCCTTATTTTCTCAATGCTGCCCTGATAAACTGCAATTTCATTTAACCTTGGACAGGAGCTTTAATAGCATCCACGGGACAACTGTCAATACTTTCCCGGGGATACAGTGATTAAAGTGCAACACGAGATGCACGCCATGAATTTTCTTCATTTGGCATTAGAATTTTCATTTTTAAGCAACTATTTCCATAAAATATGCTGGAGATATGAAGATGACAAGATTTACATGGAGCTATAGAAAAAAAAAATCCTTTAAAAATGATATAAAAAGCCCCATCATAGTAATTAATACCTGGAAACTTTAAGTAAAAGTAACTATGAAAATACAACACCCAATGTCAAAGGTGCAAAATAAAAATGACAGTATTCTTTACATTTTCCCACTATAAAATATTAACACTGCTTTTGGGGGGGGGGGATTAAATAATTGGATATTACAATTAAAATTGTTAAAATCCTACATTTTTTTGCCTGGGTATAAGCCATATAAATTCAGTTGGACTTACTTCTGAGGAGACACAGAGCCATGAGGTAACAGGCTTCTGTAGAGGAATACCTGCCTGTCTTGGCTAAGTAGGCATTGCAAATATTTTTGCATACAAATACCTCCTCTTCTGCTTCAGCTTCCACCCATTTAAAAACAGTGTGATTTTTCTCATTTTTTGGAAAGGTCACTGCTAACATGCTAGAAGGAACAATTGTATCAAGAAGAAGCAAGCCTGTATAGCATGGTTCTCCAGAGTGGTCAATATTGACCCCCAAGGGTCAATGGGACTATTCATTATTGTTGTTGTTGTTGCTGTTGTTATTCATAGTACTATTAGCCGAAATAGTATTTATCAGAGTATTTTCATACAATAAATGGTTGGGGGTTGATGAACAATCTGAAACTTCATGAAGGGGTCGATGAGCTGAAGAGTTTGGGGACCTCTGCTGTATAGAAAGCAACAGCCCTCCAAAGAAGAATCCAACAAAAATGAGAAGGAAAACTAACTTGTTTTATATAGTAAATAGTCTTTATATGTTTTGGACTTAGCCCTTCATCTGAGGTACTGTGTCTGTGATAGTTGAGCTTATATCACAATTGTGATGCACTGAAAAAGAATAATGTAGTCCTGACTGTGCCTGTGCTGGGCATAAGACAGGGGGATGGGGGGTGGGGGGGAAGGTTAAAAACGTCAAGTTGATGGCTGGAACCATGAGATTGAAGACCCACCTCTTTTTTACATACATCACACATACAAAACCATCTTAACAATTCTGACTACAGATCCTCCTGCATACAGATAGAGTATTTGTACTGGCAAGTAATTTTCCTTCCTTTGATTTTTTTTTCCTCCTTCACGCCATCCCACATTGTTTAAACTTGATCAATAACTGGGCAGTGTTGCATGCTGTTTCTTTAAGGCTACATGTTACAAAAGAGTACATGGAAATAGTTCTTTTGCCTGTTAAGTGGGTCCCCCTTTGCCTTCAAGCATTCACTTGGATGATCTCTATGTTTTAGGTTCACAGGACAGGCTTTGTCATTTCATTTATCATTGCCCAAACAGCTTTCTGCTGTATTCGTTCAGGTATCATGGTTACTTTGAACCTGAGATGACTTCTCGGGGCTGGTTTAAGGTAATTGCAAGAGTATGCAACTGCATTAGGCCCCAGAAAAGAAAAGGCATCTGAAGCAGAGGGGCAGAGTCAGTGAAGGCACAAAGGTGAAAAGATGACAACTACCTGCTTCTGTCACTCCATTCCTGAGACAGCTTCTTGTGTTTGCCCTGGGCCAACACATCTCCATGTTAATCAAAGAGTACATTGGACTGACAAGGTTTTCAAGGGGGACCAACTGCCCTTTAGCTAATGCAACTTCCTGTCAGCCAGTGGATGGATCAGACTGATGGAGTCATTCTCAGGAGCAGGATTTTACTATGCGATGACTAATATATCTTCTAGGTTCGTAGTTCATTTTTGTTTCAAATTCAGCTGGTGTTCCATTTTTAACATCTCATTTTGCAGAAATCTATCTGCAGTGTTAACATAGGGCTGGGTGTTGGAGTTAAGTGCAATACCACATTTGGAGTCTAACAAGTTCCAACATGGTGTTGTGCTATACCCTCAAATTCCTTAACACAGCTCTGTGTCTTCTTTCTGGCAGTTATTTTCTATTGGTAAAATCTAGGCATCCCTGAAAATATATGAGGACTGTTTCAGTGCAAAAGCAACCTGAAGCAGGAGAATTTTAGCAGCTATTGTCTCAACACTTCTGGAGAACATCAGGCTGAGAAAGACTGAGCTCAATAAATGGCTCCAATGGCAGTTATTGCTGAGTTACAGTCCAGGTCGCCCTGAAACTAAGCTTCTATCTGACCTTTTCTTATTTGTGAAAAGAGGGGATGAAATGTTCTAGCAATAGAGTGCCACAGTGAGGAAGGCTGAGCTAAAGGAATAAAACACTGAAGTCAAAGGGACAGTGACTGCTAGAATGACCATTGACTGAAAGGTCCTCTATAATAGAAGTGCAAATCGTGTGTGTGTGTGTTTTGGTTGATGGCCACTCTGGCCTTTTCAGTGAGAGGCCAAAAACCACACTCCAGAAATTGAACATAGACAGGACTAGTGAGTAGTCGGGCTGACATAAAAACCTTATTTGATATAATTTAATATATAGATTTGATTAAAATTAAATCACACAGTTAATAGGATTAATCTTAATATAATAACATCAGAATTTCCAGGTCAACAGCAATATGGGTGATGTTCAAGATTTTACAGGGTTCGTATGCAAATCTTGGGCTACAGGTTGTCATGCTTTTTATAAGTGCCCAAGTGGAGAGCCTTCCGTATGCTCATATACCATTCATGTACAAAATTTGATATTATTGGTTGTAGTACAGAAATGAAACATGCACATCATAGAACAATCTAAGCATAAACCATTTCCTTTCTTCTTCTAGATTTTAAGACATTGTTAGCATAGCATGACATTTCAGAAATGTTTCATCATTTATCAGAAGTAAAAGTAAGCACATCTCCTTATATTTGATTTCTGGTGACTTCATGGGCATGTTCATATTGTTTTCTTGGTAACAATATGGAAGTGGTTTTCCATAGCCCTTTTCCAAGTTTGTTGTTGTTGTTTAGCCTACATCTGTGGGATTCACTAAAAGTACAAATATTTACTACGCATGAACCTGCTTAGCTTCCAAGCTAAGACATGGTCAACCAGGCGCTACCAGCTGCTGGAACCACCTCTGTTAGTGGATGTCAAATTTAGCTCCAGGACAAGCTGGTTCCTCCTTATTTATTGTAACTGAATTATACTTTATCTTACTGTAAGACAGTCAAAAAGATAATGTGGACCATTACGATTTGAAATATAGTCTCTTATTCACTTTTCGTCATGTCGGTGCGCCCAAATATAAAGAGCAGAAATAAGCAGTTTTATTGCTAAAAGTTTAAGACAGAACCCCATTTCATAATACCAGAGTTTTGAATCACATTTTTGCCTTTCTCTGCATTTGTAGCAGACCAAATATTAAACAGATGGTTATCTACAACTCTAATGCAAGAAAGAAGCAACAGAAAAGCCAGTTTGAAAAAAAAAATTTATGAAATAGATATATTTAGCTGGCCCAAGATGACATGTTTACCAGTCAAATGGCATCAACTACCAGAAATGCTAAAATAAATGGTTTTGGAAATTTAACTAAAATAAGCAATTCACACAATAGATCCAAATTGCCAAGGCATTTATGCAAACTGATATCTGGAATAGCCTTTTACAAGAAACATTTATGTGATAATATGTCAGACTGACATTATTAGTGTCAGTCTGCTTCCCATTTAATAATACAACCTGAGGATTAGGAATGCTGGTGAAGCATATTGATAATTTACCAAATTTAGTACAGGAACTAGAATTTAATATGACATGAAGATTGTAGGTTAGTAAACTCTTGTTTTAGATTGCTACGCTCCACTGAGGGAGAGCCCATTGGAGTTGGGTGCTATAGCAAATTTAACTAACTAACTAAATAAATAAATAAATATTGTAAAGTTATAGTAATTTGACCTTCTCCAATCATATGCCCTCCAGATATGTTAGGACTGCAGTGTGACCTTTAGTTGTATATGGGACTGCAACTTCCAGAATTACTAGAAAGCACAATCTGATGCTTTGGAATCTGTAATTACAGCATATCTGAAGAACATCTGAAGAACAACATGTTTTGGGGAGGCATGACGTAGGCCCATTAAAAAATCTGCCTGCCACGTTTAGCCAGAGAAAGGTCTAATTCCACTCTTTGTACCAGATCTGGGTTGTAAAAATCCAAATAATCACAAGAATCTAACAGAAAGATATGGGAAACTCTAAGCATTTAGTGACTACCCAGATTTGTTCCAGTAGCCCTAAATTCCACAGCATTTGGGAAATGAGGCATTAACTTAAACACAACCTTGCTTTAGCAAAATTAAGTATATGAACATTAACAATGCAATATTTATTTATAGTATCTAATAATATAGCTATATTTCACAATGAACTTAAGCAGTGTAATTCTAATCATAATTTAAATGAAGGGCAACATATGAATATTTATAATTCATAAATATTAAATAACAAAAATAAAATGTGTCAGGATTAAACATCCCCAAATATGCAAATATGAATGCTGAGCCCATATTTTTGTACCCAATATTTAAATATCATGGTTGAGTGAATTTTCTTGGATGTTGCCTCCTGCCCTATAATGATTAACCTTTCCATTTCACTTAATCTAGATAGTTCAGCTATTTGTCAAGCCTTGTTTATTTGCTCCTTGAATGCACCACTTTGTCACTTCTCACTTCTTACCATTCTGCAGCAAGCAGTAAATCTAATATCAGAAGATAGTGTACATTTGGAACAGACTCATTTCAATATCTTTGTTGACTGAGAACAACAAATATTAAGATATGGTTCCTCAGAAAGGTGGTGGGTCTTACTCTAGCTTCAAAGTGATGATTCCTTTCTGGGATGTCCCTTTAGAGATCTTAGATTTAATGGTAGCCATAAAGAACATAAAGGCTCTTTAAGGTTAGAGAAAAGCCCTATTCCAGCATTCTCTTCACAGAATGACCAGCTAGACACCTCTAAGTCTCACAAGCAGGATATGACGGCAATAACACCATTCCTCATAGATCCCCCAGCAATTAATATATTGAGAGATATATAATATGCAGTGATGGAAGTCATATTACTCATTGGAAAAACAGGTAACACCAAATATTTTGCCCCTAGGGTGCAATGTTCTCAGTCAGGAAGCAATAACATTATGGATGCTCCAGACAGAAAGTGACCAAGCAAAAGCAGCTGCTGAGTCTTATTCTCTTTAACTGATATTTTGTGAAAGAAAAAAGAAGCAGATGCAAAACATCAGAAATACAACATTATTTGTGAAATACAACATTATCAGACCTCTATAAAATTATACAAAATAGGAAGGTAGAAGATATTAGGCAGAGTACACTGGTCATTAATTTTTTGTTCATATATTGTTAATACCAGGGAAGAAGATAAATGCTGATGGGATTTCTATCTCAGATGCCAAATAACTTGTTTGACCCTAGGCACCATGGCCCTTGTTCTGACGGTGAGTGGTGGTGATGGTGGTGGTGGTGGCATCACATCTGTTATTTTAAAAACTGCAGTAATCCATGGGCAGCAGAAGTGGCTTGCCAGATGGGTCAATGGCAAGAATCTTGAGAAAACAATATATTTGATGGGGAAAAAAGTGATAAGGTAGGAAACAAAAATGAATATTAATTTTGGTTACGACTCTTTGTGTAAAAAGCTTAGATGCATCTGCATAGGAATGTGAACTGGCCATTCAAACAAAATAAATCTGAAAGAATTTAATCACAGTTGGGACCAGCAAGACAATGACAAAGGACTCAAGCGGGTAGATAAGATTGATTGATTGACTCTTAGCAACCACACAGATAGATAGGTAAGAGATAAGAGGCTACAGATTTTCTTCCTTCCTTTCATTGCCTGAGGTGCAGTTGGATGGAATACTGAAGAAAGTCTTCTGTGTGGCCAGAACTCCTTCTTTAAGGAGGCTTCACTGTCTCTCTCTCTCACTCTCTCGCCTTGTCTTCTGACTAGAATTAAGTCTTTTTCAGCCAGCAGCTGAAATCACCCATTTGGAGGGTGCCCAGGTTGAAGAAGGTGTAGCTAAGACATTTTGGCAGGCATTGATTGAGCTGGAAAGTTTTCAGTGAACCCCTGATTTTCCATGCTGCATTCATAAATATGGATTTTGTCCTTCGTTCATGAAAATTATAAACCGCCATAGGTGATTTTTTTAAAAATAAAAAAGTGGGGGGGTTAATAAAAGGAAAAACAAATTTAAATAAACAAACCTGCAAATTAAAGAAAAATGGCTGGGTATTAAAGGGTGAGAAAGATGGTGTCCCATGCTGTTCATAAGAAATTATGGCAACATCCAGAAACTTGCTGTAGAAGTATAGTAAAATTTCTAGCTGTGACATTAATTGGGAACAGCATGTTATGGTGAAATAATCATTGATAGTCACTGATTTAGTAAATGTTAACATACATTTTTGCACACATCTGGACACAATCACAATATTTTACTGTAGTAAAAGGGACTCATCATCATAATCAAATATCCTTATATGGGCAGAAATTATAGGTTCCTAGGTTTTCATGTAGTTATATGGAATGCTATTATCACTCAGTAAATAATCATGTATTTATCCTGTTGGAATATCTAAATGGTTTTGGACCATGTCACCTAGTTTTGCAACCTTAGTGAGAGAATTCAGTAAACTTTAAATGATTTCCATAAGATGGAAGCAGAAATATCAGGGTGGAAATATTGTTTCATCTGATTTTAAAATCTTTAATAAACTAATCACTTAAACAATTTATTTTTTTAAAAAAAGAATCCTAATAAATATCATATAATGACCCCAAAATATTCTGGTTCTAATCAAGCTTACAGTATATTATTTATTCTACTATGGAAGTAATCAAACACAGTAGGGAAAGATTTAAGATTTATTGCATCTCTTTAAGAAATACTTTAAATAATTCAATGAATATATTACACAGAATATTGTAAACCTTGCGAAAATCAACTCTATAGCTGTTTCATCCAGATCGTATGCTCTGTAATGGTTTTAATCTTTGAATGGAAAAATAATAAGTTATGTCCCTGGAAAAATCAATCTAAAACCTTATAATAAGCTCACTAACAATGCAATCCTATACATATCTACTCAGAAGTAACTCCCATTAAACTCACTGGGACTTACTTATATATGAATGGGTACAGGATTGTAGCCTAACAAATTTACCATTCAATTCTCAAAATGGAACAATTTGAGAATAAGAATTAGTGAATTATCTTAATCTGTAATTGAGACAGAAAAACAAAACCAGGAGGTCTGTGATAAATTAACTCAGGAGGCTTGCTCTGTAGCAAAATGTTGGAGCATGTTAGAGTGGTCTTCTTTAGAGTGTCAGTCAACTTGTTCTTTTGAACAAGTTCCATTCCATTCCATTCCATTCCATTCCATTCTATTTGTTCTTCCAACCTCATTCCTGTTGTTCCTCTGATAGTCATGATTAAAGTCAGAACTACTGTATCCTATTTCAATCATCACTGGCCTAATTAGCTGTTTTCTGTTTGGCTCCCCTGGAAATCTGGATGATGATGTTGTGAATAAATAGTGAATTGAATTTCTATTACTATATAGGTTTGTAAACTGTTCTTAACTCCTTGGAATAAAACGAGAGAGAATAAATGTAAGGATCTAAGTCAACTAAAAGTTCCTTTGGCTCCTAAAAGTACATGCTAGAAGAACCATGGCTAAGTACATTATTTAGCCATTAATTTTCTCCAGCAAAAGAGCTCTGAATTCCAGTCCATAAAGAGTTGAATTCTAGAGTGGTTTCTCTGAAATACTTTTCAGATAATAGGATTATTTGTGACTCAAGCTTTTTAATATATTTAGATTTTTCTAGAAGTAAAAAAAATCAGAACAGTTGGTTATACATTCTTGTCTCTTCTACCAAAATGACAGCATTTGTAGTTAGAACCACAGAATTCACTGATTCCTATAAGCCACAATAAAATGCAAGCTACTACCATTGACGTAGAGACTATTCAAATTCGGTAAAGAGGTCTTCACTGAAGTATAGTGAGGCTTTTTTTCTTACTATTCGGTATATTTTATTATATACAATTTTAGAAGCTATCCAACTCCAAATTACGCCTGAAAAACAAGAAATAATAAAAATTAAGAAACAGATTGTGTACATTCAGAAGGGAAAAACATATGTAACAACAAAAATGAACCTACAGAGGCTGAACAGTCACCCTATCCCAGAGCCTGGGAGAACAGCCAGGTTTTCAAAGATTTTCATAACATCATCAGGGTGGGAACCATACAAATCTCTGGAGGGACCTCATTCCAGAGGGTAGGCACCATGACAGAGAAGGCAAGCTTCCTAGTCCTGATAGATAACATTGTTTAATTGAAGGGCCCTGGGATGTATCCACTCTGCCTGATCTTACCAGATAGGCAGAAACTATTAGAGATAAATGACCCCTCAAATAACCAGGCTGCATGCCATGGAAGGCTTTAAGGTGATAACCAACATCTTCAATTATACTTGGAGTCCACTGGCAAACAATGCAGCTTGCGGAGCAGAAGTGTCATAGTATATACCGTATTTTTCCGACAATAAGACGCTGCCATGTACAAGACGACCCCCACTTTTCCAACCCAAAATTAAGAAATCAATATTTTAAAGATAGTGCAGAACACATTTTTATTTAGTAATTAGTTAACATTTACCTGATACACTCGGTGGGAGGAGGTCCAAACCGTCTCTCTGCAGCTCTATTTCCAGGCTCTTTTGCATAACTGATTACATTCAAGCACGAGTGAAACTGCCGATAGCTTGTCTCTGCAGACAGCCTTCCTCTAATTGGTTTGTTCAGCATCAGGTGACATCAGTTACATCAGGCTCGTGATTGGAGGAAGTCTGTTTGGGAGACAAGCTATTTCACTCGTGATTGGAGGCTGGCAATAGGAGGAAGCCTCTCTGCAGAAACAAAGTATGGGCAGTTTTGCAACAGCGAGGTTCTCTCCTCGGCTGACTTCCTTGAATAAGACGCCCTTCAATTTTTAGGGTAAGGATTTTAGAAAAAAGTATCGTCTTATAGTTGGAAAAATACAGTAAGTAATCTGCAATCTAATAATTTCTTAGCATGAAGTTCTGGCTATTTGAAGGTGCTTCTCCAAGGTTATAGCTTTCCATCACCTTCAGATAAAAACTCTTTGTTGCCATTTAGTGACTGGATTTTTACAGTCCAGATCTGATAGTATTCACTCCAGAATGAGGGAGACAACAGGATAGGCTGTCCGTAAAATAGGGCTGAAGAACTTCCAGATTAACTGGACTCCAGTTAACGTAGGGATGGTAGCAGTTGATGTTCAATAACACTGTGTGGAGCAGAGGTTCCCCATTCTGACCTGGTAATTTTCCACTTATGTGACCAGTGACTTTTTCTCCTGTGAAGCTTCTATATTTCATTTTTCTCCTTTCTTCTTTTCTCCAAGCATAACTTGTCTGCCAGAAGCTGAGTTTGTGTCACTTTCAGTAATTCCAATAGCTAGGATAAAAGTCTAATGCATCCAATGAATAAACCATTCAAGAAAATAGTGTCCATTCAAACTAAGATGGATTTGCCTGTGACACAAGGATCCGTTCTCTCAGCCTATACTCCCATTTGTGTTTAAACATGAGATGCATAGGATAATTTCTACTTTCCTGCAAGGGAGAAAGACATTTTGTCATATAGCATAGGTTTCAACTATGACAATCCATTCAGTTTTCAGAGGAAGAAAAATGCTTCAGGTATTCCATAAAGCAAAATGCATCAATAGGAGGCAAAGGGGGTTATAGGCTCCAATTATTTAATCCAGTTTACTTTCATTGGCATCAAATGAATTGAGCAGCAATAAAATTAAGTTCTCTCTCTGACCACAAAACTAGGAAATAATGACAAACCAGTTATATGAATATATTCTAAAATAATTTAAAAGGGCTTTACTCCCAGATAAGTGTATCTAGGATTGCTTAATCAAAAACATATTCAACACAAATAAATGTGTAATTTTAGATTCCACTTACCTAGTTTTATTGTTTTACACCTGAAATACAAAGGAAATATTATTACAGTCTGCTTTAGGTTGTAATGGCATAGGTTAACACAGAGCTTACATGCTTCATGCTAATTAACTGTGTAAAGCTCTGGGAATGGTTTTCACCCCAGGGAAGAAGACTTACAAAATGCCTACATATTAATTAACAGTGGCAAAGAAAGCTCATTTTGTGTAACGCTTGTGGCCAGAGAAGAATTTTATGCTTGTATAGCATACAGCGAGCAAAAGAGGATGTCCAGGATGAAACCTGGCCCATTCTGTATTCCTGGATGTTGGAAGTTAATGGGAGTCAAAGTTTTTAGAAGATGTCTGGAAAACAATCCCTTCTTGCCAAAAATAACTAACAATATCAATTACATTTATAAAAAAAAGAAGAAGAATGGAATTAGCTCCTAGTTACATTCATGTTGGTAACACATAAAGTGACTAAAATAATCAATGCACTTACCAAAATTAAAGTTTAGGGGAAATCCTACATACTCCCAGTCTAAAATAGGGATGCACACTTTGGGGGGGCTGGAAAGGTCACACTTGATATTTTAAGGGTCCCAAAGGCTGAAGTGGACAAAACCTGGATTCCGCCTAGGATTTTTGTGTGGAGCTTCAGAGAACTTTATTTTAAAAAATGTGTTAAACTCATTTTAAGGCGTGTTGCTGTTTTTGTGTATTCCCTGCCTCAGAATGGTAGGAAACTGCTTCTCCAATGTTTGGCAATTGTGCCTAGAGGATAGTTCCATAAGGCCACTAAAAGGGAGTTCTGGGGCTGCATGAAGCCCTGAAGATATGGGTTGCCTGCCACACCAGATCTTACACATATAACATAAATGGAAAAAAGAGCAAAGATTTATAAGGAAAGTCAGTCCATTTCTCTGGATGAGCAATAGAATCATAAGTTTCTCCTTAACTTTAAAGTTTTTCAAAGACCAACCAGCTGTGCAACCCCATTGACCTGGTGACTGGAACAGATTATTCTTTCTGGCAGGAAGGAAAGAAGTTAAATACAGAGTTGCAGCTAAGAGATGACCACTATAAGGAATCATGTTAGTGTTTCTCTTGCCATGATGTTCTTCCCAGGAGGCAGAAAACATAATGCATTTAACCCTGCAGTCCCAGATCTGCATATCCAGTTCTGTGTGGGTAAAAGAGTCACTTTGTGCAAGATGGGCAGCCATATAAATTTGACAGATAAATAAATAAATATGGGTAAGTAGATATAAGAAAATAGCAAGCACTTAGTCCTGGGAGAAACAATCTCAGCTGGTCCAGATCTGAGACAATTAGGTCCATAAAGTCAGGCTATTAGGTATAGAACCAGGCCCTTATGACTTCCAAGCACTACTGCCACACTTAACATATCTTTGGGGTCCCCTGCCCCTTCCCTCCCAGAAAGGTTGAACTGCTCTTGTAGCTGCAGTTATGGACAGCGTATTCATTTCCCCTGAAGATTTCTAGGTGTTAAGTCCATAAGCAAAAAAAAAGAAAAAGAAAAAAGAAAAGAAGGTAGATCATGATGATTTATTAAATTTATATGCTGCCAGATTCCCAGCAACTCAGGGAAGCATATAAATTAATAAATAATAACATCCTCTTTTGCTTGCTCTGTGCTATACAAGCATGAAACTCTTCTCTGGCCAGAAGCATGCAAGATGCAGCTGGAACTTTATTCTGTAGTGCGCTCAAATTTTTCAGCACATTAAACAAAATAAAGACCAGGTACTTCTCTGACCTTTTTTTCAGCAACAGATCTACTGAAATCTTAATTTTGCTAAAGATTTCTTTGCATATAATAGTTCTATATTGGATAATATTCCAGAGTTGCAGGTAACTGTATCACTGTTGAATGGTCATGGATGCTAAACAGGCCATAAGGCATTCACAGGGATGTAGACAAAAACTTAAAGGGTTCACTTCTCTGCCTAGCAACATGAATGCAGTTGTTTCACTCTGCCTAATGACAGCGCCAGACTTCACACCAACTTGGGGAGAGTTGGCATAAATGGTATCAAATCAGTATGATGCTTGCCAATTAAAAGTAGAATCTGGTATACAAGTATAGGAAAGTAACTGAAAAAATCCAGCAGGGAACAGCAAGGAAACAATGAGTGGACTATATTTAATACTTTTTCCCCCAATTATTATTTATTTATTTATACTGATTTATATGGCCACCCATCTCACAAATGTGACTCTGGGCAGCTGACAAAGGTGAAAAAATACAATATAAATACAATATAAAAAATATATTTCACATCCAACATAGTATGCACATACCAGTCTTCTTCACATTTTCCCTTCCCCGCTTTCTCCCTCCTTCCCTTTCCCTTTGCTGCTGTTCTTAGGATTTCAGTTTGTTTTATATAAAGTTGGAGAAAGAGATCATGTTATTTTGTAAAGCTGTGTAATTTGGGTACTGAATTTTTCTTGTTTTGTATTAAGTGCCAATTTATCTTAAAAAAAAAAAAGTTTAGTTCCTTTTGGCCTCAGGCAGGAGTTGATTTTTTGAAAGAAACCATGGAGATCAAAGGAGAAAATTGTTTCCATATAGAAGTATTGCATGACTGCCTTGCTGTGCTCTTTTTATATATACGGGAAAGTTACTGGTGTATATTATTATTATTATTATTATTATTATTATTATTATTATTATTTTATCCCACCTTCATTTTTATACAGAGAGTCAACTCAAGGTTGCAAAGGTACCTCCTGCCTCCTATTTTCCCCACCACAACAACCCTGTGAGGTGGGTTGGACTGAGAGTGACTGGCCCAAAGTCACTTATCTAGCTTTCATGCCTACGGGAGGCCTAGAGCTCACAGTAGGTATGTGACTCCAGATCTCAGCCTAAAATGTTTTACTAAATGGTTATTGTCATAAAAACTGACTTAGAAATAAGGGCTCTGGCTGTGGAAAGATACATACGGATTCTGGAACAAGACCCGCTGATTTCAATACAAATGACTTCTGAGTCAGTATGCATAGATTTGTGCCACTACTTATTTTTACTCCTGTATTACTATCTTCCAAGTAAGCTTGCAAACCATTGTCTAGTCTTGAATGCAGTAATTAAAAAAAAAAAACTTTGAAAATTAACAATCTATTTCCCTTCAACACTTTGAACTTGGGGTGAAAATTTCATCTCCCTGAAAATAAACGTAGTGCACTTTACTGCTCTCTATATAAACACGTAATTGATTTAGAGTGTAAGGGCTAAATTTTAATAATTTATAAAACCAGATATATAAAAGACTACATGAACATGCAAAGAAAGCTAGTTAGGCACTGAAAGATGCGAAAGAGAAAACCCGTCCCAGAAATCTCTGAAACTGCAAGTATTACTATTACTATTCAGGCAAAGAAGAAACAATACCGTTTACACGCAAAGGCTTGTAACAGTTTGTCTAATGAAGGGCGAACAAGCTCGCTGACCAAAACGAAAAAAAGAAAAAAGAAAGAAAAAACGGGGGGGGGGGGGAGGCAATGCTCCCAGATATTTTTCTATCCCAGAAGCCACTGAAAGAGAGCAGACAGCTGTAGCCGTCCTGATATTGGGCCACATTACTGAATGAAATGACAGATGCAGAGCCACCCTTTCAAAGCAAGCAGAAAGTCCTCTCTGTCACACAGAGAAGATTGACAGCTTCAGAACCCAATTTCTTTGTGTAGAAAGCCAGCTGCTTCTTTAGCCCTCGCAAAGCACTAAGCGGTATTAGCAAGTAGGCAAAGCTACCCGTCCCAGGAAATTGCTTACTCATAAGAAACCTTATAGAAATTAGTGCTGCTGCTTCTGAGTACGTGGGGGTTTTCTCCAGGATAACAAACTTAACGCGGGTACTTTTTCAGTGACACGATGTCATCTGGCAAAGGGAAATCCAGGCACAGACTTGCTTCACTGACAGTTTAAAAACTATTTTTTAGATATGCTTTTGTACAAATGAGATTTCTAACCATGGGTGTCAAGCTGCTTTATAGATATGCAAACGAGCTAATTAACTATCAGGACCAGTCTACATAATATACTGGAATCTCTCCCAGGAATCTCTAGGAAGTGGCTTAAGGATACAAAATTATATCTTTCTGCTAAATATTTAAAATTGTGCCTTCAATGTAAAATACTGTGATATTAGCAGGTAAGTGTTGACACTCCAATTTGAGGGCATTCTGAACTATCACACTAGTTTATTTATTAGTTTAAAATATTTTAAGGCAAAATATTTTACAAGCAAAAATCCTCCCAGGACGGCAGTGTGCCAGTACAATGTTGTTAGCATAAAGTCATGGCACCATAGTTGTGACTTTAGGCCAGTGCTAAAATTCAGAATAGGAAATATGGTATTTAAAAATGCTTTAAGGAAGAATACCTACTATTCCACCAAAGCGTGCTTACATATTACATATCAGCATGTACAGGGCTGTGAATAGCTTCTTATCAGTTTTGGCCATCTTGTCATCTTATGTTCCATTTCCAAAGTTCAGCAAAGAGTACCCAGACTCAAAGGAAGTTTGAGATTTGCACAAGTACTAAAAGAAAGCAAAGAAATGGCCTTAAAGAGGGGGAGGGAGAGGGAGGGAGGGGGAGAGAAACACTCAAACCAGCCCATAAGGAGTCACATAATGCTGAGAACCTGAGAGATTGATAGATAAAACTGACAGCCATTTGTGAGAGGGAATGAAAGTAGTGGCTGGAAAGGGAGGGGAAGAACAAATACACAGAGATAAAAGGCTCAAAGGGAACCATCTCATTATCTTGATAGGCTATTTCTTTACATACAGGATTTTAAAATATTTCCAATGGCGAGGACGAGACAACTGCACAAGTGAAAAATTCACTATTTGAATCAAGTTGGCTTATACTATCTACTTTATGTCTTAATCCATGGAAAAATGTTAAATGTTAGCTGTAAAAAAGAAAAGAAAATCCTGCTTCATGCATGCTATGGGGAATGAGGACACAGATCATTCTTTGGAAATGAATGGAGAAGATTTCACAAGCGCAAACAGTCCATATGGCCCTGTTCAACCAACACACTTAGCTGATGGGGACTCATCATCATTCATCATTAATGATGGGGGTACTGTTGAGTCATGCAGACTCCAAAACTGAATTAATTGAACCAGCCAATTAATCCTGAGGTTAGTTCTAGCTCCAAACATATCCAGGTTTCTTTGGCACTAAACTCAGGGGCATAAGTAGCACTGTCTGGCCTCAAAGCAATGGGGCTTCCCAATGTGGAGAGAGCTCAGGCACCAAGCCTCTCCAGGTTGCAACAATTGAGTGTGGGCAAGGGAATGTCTTCCCCACTGCTGCCACTGCAGCAGGTCTATGTCCTACAAGGGGTTTAGGAAGAGAGGAACACAGCAGCCAGCAATGAGCCCTGGGAAACTACTCTGGCTGCTTCCATGTCCCACTTTCAGGCAATCCATAGCAGCAGCGGCAGTAATGGTGGCATTCTTCAATCACTCACCAATAGTGTGTTCAGGTGTCTGGGAGGAAGGAATGGAAGGAATTCATGGCAAGCAGGCACTCTCTTGGGGGAGAAGCAAAACCGGTGGTTTGGTCCATCTGCTGTTCCATCCCTAATAATTGTACTGCCCTAGACAAATTCACTATCCCCATTTCTCTCCTGCCTTCACTGTAACTACCTCCTCCCATGTGAACTACTTACTTGAGGGTAACTGTTCCTTCCAACAACCACAACTAAAATCAGCCCTAAACATCTACATGAAGCTATAGAGTGAGATCATCATGAGAGTTGAGCTGGGCACCATCTCTATGTGAAGAAGGTCTATTACCAATTTAAGTCAGTATTATTATTAAAGGAATTCCATGCTACCCATCAGACTTCAGGTTTTCGTAATTCTGTTTATGTCACTAAATGATTTAGGACTCATATTTCAGGAATCTCCCTAATCATTAAAATCAAATGGGTGTTGGTGGTTCCAGCATTCCACAGCTGGAAGAGATGCAGTACATGGGGGCGCAGAAATAACCTTTCACTACAACTCAGTTTGGCATGAATATTATTTGCTTTTTAGCATCAGCCAAATCCAGATGCATTGGGGATTTAACATATGCTGCCTGGATGCACTGTGTTCTATTGTACCTGATGAAAATCCCTGCCTATTGCTTTATTCTGATCATTGCTACTTTAATTTTTTAAAGTTGCATCTATTTTCATTTCAACTTTTTAAAACTCTTATAGATTTTATATAACATGGATTATAACCTGCCTTGAGATCCTTAGTGGGTGAGGTATAAATATTGAAAGAAGTAAAAGTATGGCTTGCTTTTTTAGCTGTTGAAATATTCCTATTATTTTTGAACAGCAGTTTAACAAAAGGAAGGAAGGAAGGAAGGAAGGAAGGAAGGAGGGAGGGAGGGAGGGAGGGAGGGAAGGAAGGAAGGAAGGCAGGCAGGCAGGCAGGCAGGCAGGCAGGCAGGCAGGCAGGCAGGCAGGCCTCTTGAGAACCCAGAGTTCTACATTTTGAACTCTGTAATCATTTTTCATATTTTTAATTTTCAAAATAAAAAATATAGACAAAACACCAAACTACTTTTAAAAAACACAATTAAAAAAAAACAGCCCTTAAAGAAAAAATAAAGGAACCCCCCCCCCCAAAAAAAAGATAAAGATAAAAAACCAAACTAGGAAAAGAAAAAAAAAATCTACTTTATATATTAAACTTATCAGTAGTGACTGGTTTATTAAAAAATACCATATAGTACTGTGGTATAATCAATACAAAATATTACTGTTAAGTATCACATCTTTGCCAAAGCAGTTCATATTGCTTCATCTTTGATTAGTAGAAAATAGTGCCTTTCCCAAGATGGATAAGTCCCACATTTCCTTAATATCTGGAATGTAACTTTTCCAGTTTCTCAACATAATTCTTTGAGTCTACACACACACACTGCCATGCTCAATACAACCGTAATTCCTGATAAGCAGTCAAGTTCCAAAGCTTTGGTATATAATTCAACATCACATTATCTTTAACGTTTAAAGAGTTTCCCATAAGTCTACTTATATACATTAAAATACAATTCCAAAAAGGTACCAAATGATCAGATGACCATATATGGGTCAATGAATCTTCAAAAATTTTACATCTCCAACAAAGAAACTCTGATGTAGGTTCTTTCAAATAGATTCTCTCTGGGAATGCTAATATACTTGTAATACAATTTTTGATGAACAACTTCTGTTCTCAAATCTGTTGATAGCATTTTAATATTTTTGAAGGATATGATTCATGGGGCATTATCAGAGATTCCAGTTCTTTAACGCATGTTTGGAATATCCCCAAAATGTCCACTTTAAAAACGTCCTTGAGCTTTAGATAGAGATATGTAATGGGATTTAATTCTGTCGTGGATTGCATCAAATAAGAAAGCACCTCAGGTGCCTTTGAAGCAACCAATGTCCATGTTGAGCCAACCGTAGCACTTCCATGACTGCAGTTGCTTCAGCTTCCCTCATGCTAAACCATCGGCTTGTGAATAACCATAATCAGGAAGAAGCATCATTTGGTTAAAAATGGTATCATATTGTAAAGGGGGGAAAAAGTGATTAAAAGCGCTAACTCTATCAGGCCAGCTATCTGCCCCTACATTATAATAAAAAGCTAGAGAGTTCAAAGGGATAACATCACAGCCACTGGAACCTCATCAGGTCCACTGCTATCAGCCTGGTCTTTGGCTAGCTCAACTCAAAAAGCACTGAGAAGCACTTCCAGATGCAATAAGTGGGCATGCTTAGTCGTCTTTGGATGGCCTTTCCTATTTTGCGAAGGACATAAAATGTAATTTAAGAATTCCCACAGACATATCTTTGTAAGCCATTGTAAGGGCTGGAGATGCTGATGTCTCTGATAATGCGTTTTCTCGGGAGAACAGCACAGTTTCATTCACTGGTTAATGGGAGTTGGAATGAAAAAATGTTGATATCCGGGAGAAGCCTATTTGTTAGAGGCTAACAAAGGTCTATAACTGACGTTACTTTTGTTGCTGCTTTCTTTGAGGAGACCTTCTGAGCTGAGCAAAACAGAGGTGGCTTGCCTGAAGCTGTTTTTTTCCAAGCAGACTCGCTATTTCTGTTGAGCTGGTTTGCCGTGAGTGTTTCCAAATTGCTTCTTTGGTCTGGGGAGCTGGAAAGATTAACAAAGTGGCCTTTGAAGTCAAAAGATGCCTTTTCTTTGGCTGCCCTGGACCTTGAGTGAGCAGCCCATAAAGCCAAAGCAATTTCACACCTAAAAGGCTGCCAATAGCGTCCCATCTTTAAGAATTTGTTTCACTCTAGGCATTTCCTGCAGCCAAGAAGAGTTGCCTGGAGATGCAAAGTTTGTTAATAAATAAATAAATAAATAAAGCCAGTCACAATAAAAGTCAATAGTGTTAAATATGAAGAGCTAATATTTTTCTAAGAAGCTCCTTTTTTTCCCCTCTGTCTTTTTTTTTTAAATAGAGGGTAGAGGTTTCTTGAAAGCCAAAGCGCACTTAAAGGCAAGGTTCCAACATTACACTTAAGCATGGTATGTTGCATAAATAACGAACAGTAATAATGCTTTATAAACGCAAGGCCTAGGTCTACACATGCTACTAAGCGCAACAAATCTCATTATGGCTTAGTGCATTGTGTGACGCAGGCCCTAAGAGGCCACCCTTCTGAGGATGTATTATTCTGCAGGGCAGCAACAGTTGCACTTATCTGCCTGTACAGACTTCCCTCTCCCTCCCAGTGACTCAAGTCTCCCCAGGACAACTGGACATTAGTCAAATTCAGTCACACCCAACTTCTCTACAAATGCTCAGGAAAGGGTCATGCTGGCTGGGAATTCTGGGAATTGCAGACCTAGGCCACTAGCACACACACCAAGGGTGGTAGAAAGTGGCTATTATTGAAAAAGCATTGGCAGCTGGTCAGTCTACACACCTGCACGTATTTACTGAGAAGAAAATCCCACTGTGTTCTATGGGATTTTGTGCATAGGATTGCAGCCGCAGAAAACAGGAGGCAGAAGGACTGGCATGCCGATTTAGTCAAGGCTGAACTGACTATGGTAGGGATGTGAATAAAAGATGTGTAGGTCCTGAAAGCTCCTGTTGAATTCTAGATCCAATAATAATATTGCACCACAGGGAGCTCCTGAAAATAAAGGAATCAGATCGACTGCGATGCAGGGGTAGGAGGGAACATCAACAGATTTGCATCATAATAAAGGGTTGCCTTTGTTACATTTGGATTGCTCTTAATCCCATTTCTGAATCAAGGCTGGGAATTTAAAGAATTAAAACAAGAATAGTTTCACCATACTGGAGCGGGTTTCCCATGTTATTTTATTTTTAAAACATGGAAAAATGTGGGGCCTTCTCAATTGATGGAAACTATAGAAAGCCCCTTAAAAAGTCCTTGAAGTATGTGAATTTGGAGAATTCTTAGGCATTAAAGCTACCAACACCAGTTCAAACAAATGCCGCTAACTTCAGTGGAGTTCATTTCCATATGAATGGTTTGGGCTGGAACTCCAGGCAACTTGGCTATCTTTTTTTTTTTTTTAAGATCTTGGAGTTCAAGCTAACCTGGAAACTACATCCACTTGGCCAGAAAACCTCCAGTACATTTTACTGATTTATGAGATCCCTCCTTTCTGTCCAGATCACATTCAGAGAGGCTCACACTAAAATAAATAAATAAAACACATACATTTAAAATCTCAACTAATTAAAATCCATATATAGCTTTTACTCTCAGACTGCAAGGCGCGTAGCGCATGGTTCTCTCCTCCCCACATTTTCTTGTCACAGCAACTCTGTGAGGTCAATTTAAGCTTAATTTGAGAGGCAGCCACTGGTTTAGGGTGAAATGACTTCTTGATGAGCACCTTGTTGAATCGTTATTTCTGCATCAGTTCGATTGTTATTGTTATTAAACTTTGTTATTGCACCTCTCTTCCTCTCGAGGCACCTCATGAAAGCACCCTAAGTGTTATTTAAAACGTACTAGTATCTTTCATTGCATGCTTTCGGCGGCAGAACTCTCCATTGGGATAACCATGGTCAAGGCAGGGGTCAAGACTTCAGCCTTAAAAGGAACCGAACCCGGCCCGACGGGATGCGCTGCAGGGCTGCACGCGCCCAGAGAGGGACTTGGCGTTTGCCCAGGGCGCTGCGATGGGTGGGGGCGGAGCGGCCGCCCGAAGCGGGATGCGGGCGCGTGGCAAGCAGCCTCGGCGGGGGCTCACTAGGGCGACCACTAGAGATACAAGCACGCTTTCTCTGCCAACCCCAGGAGTAGGTCGGATGTTGGCGACCCAGATTAGGTAGACCGGGCGCTGCCAACAATGCTTGCTGCTGCTGCTGCGGCGCCGTTCTTGGAGAGCGATGTGTGTGGACAAGCCCAGGACACAAGTATAGTTTATATTTTATATATATACACACACACACACACACACACATATTCACTGTGTACATATACATTTATATCATTTATATAATTATATATATATATATATGTATGTATGTATGTATGTATGTATATTTTTACAAGACAGCTCTGCTTCCTCAAATGTAGCTAGGAGCTGTTTAACTGATGACTAATGTTGGCGGGGTGGGGGGCGGGCATCAGAGAGGTTGGCCCGGTCCCAAAGAGAGCTCTATTTGCGTCCTGGGTCCTGCCACCGGCAGCCTGTTCTTCTGTGCATGTAAGCTGAGCGCGATCACAAAAACGTGAATAATCACAAAATAACGAAAAGGCCAGCAGCAACGAGGAACTCTCAACAGGCCACAAAGGGCGTTCTGAGGACGCCTCTGCCACGCGGGCGGGAGGAGCGGGGCCGCGCCCGATTGTCCTGAGGTGAGAGCAGCTTTGAGCCGCCCTCCCCTCTGGCCTGATCGGGCCGCAAGGCACCGGCAAACAAAGGGTGCCGCGAGCGGCATTATTGCGAAGGCGGGCTCATCCCCTCCCCTTGGCCAATTTGCTCCAAAGGGGGCGGAAGTCTCTGCCAGCCTCTTCGTGGGGTGGCGGTCAGTCCTGAGAGTTGCACTCCGTTGAACTTGGTTGGGCAGCCGCGAGCAGCGTTTAGCGGGGCTAGAACAGAAGGGAGCCTTTACGCCGCTCTTTCTGGGCCTCTCCCTTCGCTGTGGACAAACTCCCCGCAAGGCTCCGCAGCTGCTAGCGGAGGAACAAGGGCCGAGTGGGGCCACCGGGGTCCGCGGCTTCGTGCCGTGAAGCTTTCTCCTCTGGCCGGGAAGGCTGAAGCCGAAACGCACACCTGCCTCTCACCCTCCTCGAGCTTGCTCGCCAAGCGCAGGACGCTCTTTGCGCCGAGAGGGCGGAGTGGGGCGGCGAAGGAGGAGGAGAAGCGCGACCCAGGAGGCGGACTAGGGCAGGCCAGGCTGGGATGCGGTGGGCGGAGCTCGCCTCTGCCTCCTCCTATCCCGCCCCCCCGTATTATTTTCGTAGGGTTTGAGTCCGGCGCTTTAGAAAGTGCGCGCAAGCGACCTGGCGGAGAAACCTCCGGGAGGAAACGAGGCTGAGAACGGCGGGCGGGCGGGCGGACGGGGGACAGGCGTGCATGTTTGGGTCTGCGGGAGCGCGAGCGAGGTCAGGCCATTGTGGGCGAAGAAAGCTGCTGCCGGCAAGACAAGGCGGAGCTGGGTGGGAGGGAGGAGAAACGCCGCGGTTTACCTTTGGAGCTGCTGAAACGACGGAGTTAGGGCACGAAGGGTGGGTTGATGCTGTGTTTCGGTTTTGACAGAAGTGTCAGGGTGGAATTCCTAGCTCCATGTCCACTAGGCGCAATAAGTGAATTAAATAGCAACCGCGCCGTGCAGACTGGCTTGGTCAAAATAGTGTCCCCCTCGCCCCCATTTAGTTTTAATTGTCTGTAACTTTATTCCTTTTGTACGAGAGCAAGGCCGCTTTCATCCATGAACAGAAGTTTTCTGGGTAGGTCATAGCAGAAATAAAACCCAAACGACAAACCAACTCACCTGGTGAAATTGCCCTGCATTTTTTCCACGGGGGAAATCTTTCATTTAATGTTTTGATGCTGATGCTGCTGGCCACCTTAAAATTGGATGAACATGTGCATCAACCTGCCAAGTGCTGGAGAAAATTTTACTCTTAAAATGTAGGGTAAAATGGTTGCCTGCTGCCATCCTCTAAAGCTGCAAGTGTTATATTCTGGCCTCTAGAAGCTCACTGGAAGCCTGTACCCTTTCTATCAGGGTTACTCAAACATACCTACCTACTGAGTTAGTATTTTTAATAAGCATTCTGGAATTTCTTCTGTGCAACTATGAATACCAGGATCTCTAAATACACCCTTTCAGGATAAATGTAAATCGCCTGTAGGACACCTGCAGCTGTGCTGTTCTATTCCATGCCCACTGATATTATAGTAATGAGGACAGGCTTTAGATTGCTCCTTTGTTTGATAACCAATTCTGTGCCCTCTGACTTTTTGGTCCAGCCTACGCCTGCAGTTTACCCTAGCAGAATTGTGCCCTGATAACACTGACCTCCTTTCTTGGCCTTGTGCCAGTGTCCAGGCTACAGTCTTAACTCACCATTAGGAACATTGGCTTCAATGTTGTTTTTTCTGCCTTAAACTGACACCACATCTTTAGTGCTCTGTCACCCATTATCTTGGAGGGGAATTCAACTGACCTGTGGATTTAATCAACACCACTGTTTTATTTGAAGAAGAAAAGGAGATATTTCTGCACTATTCTACTTTAATGGTAATCTCAAATGTGTATTTAATGTCCCATGCTGTTTTGCGTCATTTATATCATCCAGAAAATAATGAGGAATGTTGAACTGGGCTTTTGTTACCTACTTGCCAGTTTCCCTGTATTTGTCAGTTTCAGTCACTTCCTCTTGTCAGCTTCTCCCTCCCCCATCCTGCTGCAGTTCCCTTATAAGTGATTATTTGTCTCTCTGGCCGCTGAGGCCCTGTGAGACAATGCCATCGAAGCCAGAGGATAAAATCACTCTCCTCGCCTGTAACAAGTAGCATACTCCAAAATCAATACATTGGTTTAGTGGTGGACGGTGGGCCCATGCAATTGTAGCTAATTCAGCCAATTATGGCTTATCTGTTATGTGAGCAGTGCCTAAGCACCCACAGGATTATATTTTAAAGCTGACTATAAGTATTGTCTTGCTACATGCAAACAGCAAAGTGTAATTCAGAACCTGGCCCACTCCCCACTGTAAAATATTAGTCCAGGAATAAGTAATATTGTAATAAGGAGATCTGAAGCACATTCAGAGTGTATTGCACCTTACAATAGGTATTCAGAGGGATTAAGGCTGATTCTCACTGTCTTCAATATGGCAGTGCAGTGCTTCAGATTCAAAGGGAGAAAGGTGTTTTGGAGTTCCTGTAGGTACACATGTAACCAGAGTCCTTTAACCAAGTCATTAACCAAGTTAAGTGAGGGAGGATATCAGAAATGGGGTTGGCTGGCCCCTTAGTGGCCTGGTGTGGCCTCTATCGGCCTCTTGGATTTTTTAGCCTTTTTATCTTTGTAACTCTGGTTTTTACAACTTTTAATTATGTATTTCCGATTTTAGTTTGTTGTAAGCCGCCCAGAGTCCCCCATTGTGGGGAGATGGGCAGGGACAAGTCAAATAAATAAATAAATTTGAGGCATTGACCAATCCCAGCTTTCCTCAGACTTCTATAAATATGCCCTCACATTTTCCTGCAGCTTTCAGTGTTGAAGGTTCCTGCAAGGATCTGTCAAAGGGGGATTGATTACAAGCCCACAATGCAAAAAACCTTTGCAGCCCCATTGGGATCTTTAGGCTGATTATGTGGCATAGGATGAAGATAGGAATGCCCCTGCCCAAATGCAAATAATGGCTAATGACAAAATATAGTGCTCTGAAATATTGGGAGGGTACCTAGTTGCTTGCTCCTGTTTGAAAGCATCAGGAAAAACAAATATGTGCTACTTAATTTAATCCAGCCAAAGTCTCGCCTCTGTAACTGTTCACAACCTCATTTGCCAGGTGATTACTGATGGAGGATTTTACTTGTACACATGAAGCTGGGTGGATTCCAGCATGAAACCATGCTTGTATTAGGGGGTGGGAATAGAGAAACAGAGTCTTTAATTAAATCTTCAAGGCTGGGCCTTGTTTCCCTTGACTGCCTCCTTAGGTTAAGCCAAATCATGTAGCCTTCAGGAGAAAAAGGAAACAGTTAATTGGAACATTGGCAGAGAAAACGTTTTCAGAAAAGGAATCTTTGAGATCTTCATGCATTAGAAGGAAGACCGGGTTCACACCTTAACCACAGTTTGTTGAAGAAGCATCTGAGTTTATTCAAGATGCTAAGCCAATGAACCATGGCTGTCAAAGCACATAAAATACTATGATGAAGTCATGAGATACTGTATTAATCAGAAGTTTGTATGATTCTGTGCAAGTGTAATTTGCTTACTAGCTTGCCTATTTGATCTGGTATCTCTGGGGATAAACAACTACTGGTGTTTGCATTTCTATACATTTTCAGGATTTCCTGGAAAATGCAAGAATTGGGGGGGGGGGAGGGAGGCAGGTAGTCCCTCGCTTACAGTGTATAGGCTGCCAGGTTTGATTTGAAAGAACATTAACATGAAGGTTCCCCACCCCCAGTTTTTTAATAAGATCCTACAGATATCACTCTTGCTATTTCCTTGCAGCAAACTTAGAAGTAAAAAAGCTATGTTGAGGGTGGGGGGTTATGACAGAGCAAGGGGGTGAAAGACCCTCCCTCACTTGGAATAAGTTCCTCCAAACAGGGCCTTAAGCAGAGCTCCCTGCAACCCAAGGCAGATGAATGGTGAGAGATCTCCGGGCTGAGCCCTCCCTCAAGGTTGCCACAGCTGAGGGCAGGGAAAAGGGAAGAGGAGAATCATCAGGGTGCTGCTTCCTACAGCAGCAGCACTCTCGCCCTTCCTTATCAGACCTGCATGCAACCACCTGAAAGTTGCTCTCTTTTAGGCATGCGGTAGCTGGGTTGTATGACCACAGGAGGGCAACAAAGAGAGAGAGTTTTCTGTAGCTCTTTGTTGCCATCTAGTGATTGTCCAGGATTTCACGGCCCATATATTACTCCACCTGATCAGGTTGATTGAAAATGCAGAGCAGTGTTTCTCAACCTTAGCAACTTTAAGATGTGTGGACTTCAACTCCCAGAATTCCTCAGCCAGCATGCTGGCTAGGGATTTCTGGGAGTTGAACTCCACACATCTTAAAGTTGGCAAGGCTGAGAAACACTGGTGTAGAGCAAGGGGTGGGGTGGGTGGCAAGGGAAGCTCAGTGAGCCCATCTGTGAGTGAGGCCCCAAGGTAGTTTCCTCCCCTGCTCTCCTTATATTTCTGCCACTGCCTTCGAGGATGGCAGGGCCTGCCCAGACATGATCCATCCTTTTTACTTTTTCTCATAATAAACCTGGAAAAACCCTCTGTTTGAAAGCTCAGAAGTCTCTCTCTCTTCCTTCCCCATTCCATCCCCACATCTTTCAAGGTTGGACACTCATGGTATTAGTGATCTTTCCCAATAACAGTGTTACAATGTATCTGCAAATTTTTATCCCCTTTCAGGAGCAATTTATTTTTTAACAAACCGGTAGCTTGGTCTAGTACCTGTGGAGAAAGCACACAAGAGGGAAAGGGCTGTGGTTTGTGCAAGAAAAGAACCAGAGGTGATTTGAAGATTTATAATGGCATTGCTGATGCCCTTCCTCACCCATCATTTTCCAAAGCCAGTGAAATTTTGGTGGCAGTCCTGGGGAGAAACAGAGACTATCACTTTATAGATGTAAGCATGATTCCCATATTCCCCAAACTGTAGTAATATTTTCCTCTCAGGTCATTTTAAGATTCTGAGAAGCCCCTTCTCCAATTTCTTCTCATATCCTGTGTGAGTCTACTTTTTCCCCCCTCCATTGTTTTTAGTTCATTTAAGTTAGTGGCCTTTTAAATGGGAGAGGAGGACTTAGAACACTGAAATTGTTTGTGGGGATTATTTATTTATTTGTTTATTTATTTATTTATTTATTACATTTTTCAACTGCCCATCTCCCCCCAATGGGGGAACTCTGGGTGATTCACAACAAACATTAAAAACATAAAATATATACAGGTGAAACTTGAAAAATTAGAATATCGTGCAAATGTTCATTTATGTCAGTATGGCAACTCAAAAGGTGAAACCAATATATGAGATAGACGCATTACATGCAAAACGAGATATGTCAAGCCTTACTTTGGTATAATTGTGATGATTCTCGCGTACAGCTTATGAAAACCCCAAATTCACAATCTCAGAAAATTAAAATAGTGTGAAAAGGTTCAATATTCTAGGCTCAAAGTGTCCCACTCTAATCAGCTAATGAATCCATAACACCTGCAAAGGGTTCCTGAGCCTTTCAATGGTTTCTCAGGCTGGTTCAGTAGGAATCACAAGCATGGGAAAGACTGCTGACCTGACAGTTGTGCAGAAAACCATCATTGACACCCTCCATAAGGAGGGAAAGTCCCAAAAGGTAATTGCAAAAGAAGTTGGATGTTCCCAAAGTGCTGTATCAAAGCACATCAATAGAAGGTTATGTGGAAGGGAAAAGTGTGGTAGAAAAAGGTGCACAAGCAGCAGGGATGACCGCAGCCTGGAGAGGATTGTCAGGAAAAGGCCATTCAAAAGCGTTGGGGACTTTCACAAGGAGTGGACTGAGGCTGGAGTTAGTGCATCAAGACCACCACACACAGACGGATCCTGGACATGGGCTTCAAATGTCGTATTCCTCTTGTCAAGCCGCTCCTGAACAACAAACAACCTCAGAAGCGTCTTACCTGGGCTACAGAAAAAAAGAACTGGTCTGTTGCCCAGTGGCCCAAAGTCCTCTTTTCTGATGAGAGCAACTTTTGCATCTCATTTGGGAACCAAGGACCCAGAGTCTGGAGGAAGAATGGAGAGGCACACAATGCACGATGCTTGAAGTCCAGTGTGAAGTTTCCACAGTCTGTGTTGATTTGGGGAGCCATGTCATCTGCTGGTGTTGGTCCACTGTGCTTCATTAAGTCCAGGGTCAACGCAGCCGTCTAGGAGATTTTGGGGCACTTCATGCTTCCTTCCGCAGACGAGCTTTATGGGGATGCTGACTTCATTTTCCAGCAGGACCTGGCACCTGCCCACACTGCCAAAAGTACCAAAACCTGGTTCACATGGGATTACTGTGCTTAATTGGCCAGCAAACTCGCCTGACCTGAACCCCATAGAGAATCTATGGGGCATTGCCAAGAGAAAGATGAGGGACATGAGACCGAACAATGCGGCGGAGCTGAAGGCCACTATTGAAGCATCCTGGTCTTCCATAACACCTCAGCAGTGCCACAGGCTGGTAGCATCCATGCCACACCGCATTGCGGCAGTCATTGCTGCAAAAGGGGCCCAAACCAAGTACTGAGTACATATGCATGCTTATACTTTGCAGAGGTCCGATATTGTTCTATTTCCAATCCTTGTGTTATTGATGTCATGTAATATTCTAATTTTCTGAGATTGTGAATTTGGGGTTTTCATAAGCTGTACGCGAGAATCATCACAATTATACCAAAGTAAGGCTTGACATATCTCGTTTTGCATGTAATGCATCTATCTCATATATTGGTTTCACCTTTTGAGTTGCCATACTGACATAAATGAACATTTGCACGATATTCTAATTTTTCGAGTTTCACCTGTAAATACATAAAACCTTAATTAAAAACATTACTAAAAAAAAGAAGGGGAGACCAAGAGGATGAAAAATCTGAGGCTGAAGGAAGAAGGCCTCTATGGGGCTAGCCATCCCCATGCTTGAGGTATTCCTACCCCACCCCAGGCCAGGTGGCAGAACCAGGTCTTCAAAGCCTTACGGAAGGCCAGGAGTGTGGGGGCTAATCGCACCTCCAGGGGCAGAATTATATATTAGCTATTTGTTTTACCATGCTGAATGAAAAGTTTTGATCATGCAAAATACTGAAGATAAGGCTGGAGTCTCAGAAGCAAAGCCAGCAAAACCACTAAAATCATTGTGTGTTGGATCCAATACTGAGGACAGCTCTGCCCAAGTCAGCAGGATTTAAGCTTGTTGATTTCTATGGGTTTACTGGACATATAAAAAAGCTTCGATCCTACTCCTGCTAACCATGTCGGTTAGAATCTAAGTAAACAGGATCAGTGATATTTGAACCATTAAAGGCTGCAAGTCCTGTTGAATTTAGAAGTGTACACTTTGGAGTTCACCTTGTAGAATTATACCAACCTCAGTACAGGACACTGTTTTAACCTGCCAGAAGGCAAAGCTTTCTTTCTTTGTTTTCATCTCTAGTTTAAACCAAGACAGAAAGTGAATGTGACATGTACCACTGCAAGTAAGAAGGAAGGATTTAAAGCAGAAGATCTGAGAGCCCTGGAAGAACAGGAATTCTTAAGACCTGTTACTTGATGGAAATCTGTAGTAGGGAAAATACTCAGGTGCTGAAGGGTCAAGATGCCATTGGGATTTTCCTTGCTTCTCTTCTGTCCTGATGTGACTCATCACATTCCTTCATTAACTACAGAAAGGGGCAAACAGTCCAGGCATGCATTGGTCTGAATGTAGGCTGCCAAAGACTTAAGAATAGGGAGGGGCTGGGATCCTACAAAACACAATCCTCTTCATTTAGTTTGGCTTGGTATATGGCACAAACTCAGCAACTATGCTTTGAAAACCATGTTCTGTGGCAGTGTAAATTCAGCCAACTGTTGTTCCATAAAGTGTGGTCAGGCAAACTGGAGTTTTCCAGGATGTGTGGATTCCACCAGAGAAGCACATGTCTGTCTTTGGTGGACTTCCTTTGCTAGTATGTAGGTGTGTAGAAAATGCAACCTTTCTGGCTTTGAATGACTGTTGGAAGGTTGTTGCAGTGGGCTGACTATTAGCCCAATTCTTGATGGCTTTCAGTCCAAGTAGTAAGACTGGAGTCCAGCTTGAGCCAGAAGACATTGATAAGCCAAGAAACGATGGGGCAAATGTTATCTTTTGTCCCTATGGATGAATCAGATTTGCAGTTCAGGAATTACTGGAATAAATATGAGAGTCTGAAAGGCTAATATTTTAATATTAATACTAAGGGGTTTGCAGATTTTGGAAATATACAAGAAGGAAATATTCTACATGTGTTACTGCAAAATTTCCATACACTTCTATGAGTGAATGATGAGCAAGTTGGATAATGCTGAAAATGATTACATGCAAGGCAGTGTTCCTCAACCTCAGCAACTTTAAGCTGTGTGGATTTCAACTCCCAGAATCATGCTGGCTGTGGAATTCTGGGAGTTGAAGTCCACACAGCTTAAAGTTGCTGAGATTGAGAAACACTGATCTAAGGTAATGCAATGCAAAATGTGAGTAGGATTCTTCTCCGGGTCTAGGACCAGCCCAGACAAAGGAGCAAATGACGATTTTTCCTCAGACAAGGTGTTTTGCACCCAAGGCCAGTAGTGCTATTTGAACATCTGAAGTAAAAAAACCTATATGTGATTCCATCCGTTCCCCACTCCTTGCATATAATGCTTAATCACTGACTTCCATTTCGTGAAACCCAACACCAGCGGCCCTGTGGCCTCTGCCTCCTCTCAGCCTAACACTAGGGCTGGCCCTGTCCGACTCAACCAGAGTGA